>JAXGGA010006469.1:0-69733 GCA_038373865.1 Uloborus plumipes
AGTTTTGATCAGAAAAATACCTTCCAGAAGAAAATTCTGGTTTGTGTGTGGGCTTGAATGTTATAAAATTTCCTACTAGCAAAATCTTCATAGTTTTGTAAGAGAATGGATAAAAATTGTTTTTACCATAAATGCATAATGATATGATACTTTTTACATAAAAGTTATGTATGCAATTTAAATAAGTGTTTGACTGATGGTAGGGTTGTTAAATCTGGGCGATTCCGCGGTAGCGCAGGCATCATTGTTGTGCCACATAAAGATCACAAAGACTACAAATATGTCATATTATTGCTTCATTGCATTAACTTTATGAAGGACATAGATTCTACTTTTGCGTAATGCAATTGGTTGGTTGGTTGGTTTCGTGTTACAGATAGAAAATTAAATAGGATAATAGGATCGAAGGTCCTATGTACAGCATCAGCGATACGAAGACATCTTTCTTTGTATAAGCCTGGCCGCAGATTGTCACTTATTCGTTGCAATTGCGCCAGGATAGCGGGGCAGTTGAAAATTGGCTCGAGGCTTAATTCTGTGACTGGGCAATTTTTGTAGAGGCAATACGTCCTTGTCCAATCTTCATCCCCCTGAAATGTCCTGTCACAAAGTCTACTACCTAAGTCTTGTTAATGTACTGGTAAGGGTTCTATTGGTACTGATTTCTGAAATTCGGAGGGGGGGGGGGGTATTTTATTTTGATTTTTCCATCAATTAGTTTTGTTCTAGCCACCGATTTTATATCGCAGAAAGTGACTTTGGTAACTCTGTTAGTATTTAATTGTCTTGTTTCTTTTGCCAAGGTATCTGCTATCTCGTTTTCAGTAATGCCAACGTGCGCAGCAATCCACTGCAGCGTAATGCAAATAACTTTGGAATATTTCCATGAACAATATTTAAATATTTTCTTGTACTCAGTATCGCGGAAGTATCTGATGAGCTCGTATGTTCTACTGGGCCAAAAATATTTTTAAAAATATCGTTCGTAGGAATATTCAAAGTTTAATTGCATTTATTATATAGAAGTAGAATCCATGTTCTTTAAAAAGATCATGCAATAAAACAAGTTACTTACATATTTTATGTCGCTGTAATGTCTTTTGATAAGCTCGTATGTTTTACTGGGCCGAAAATATTTTTTAATATATTGTTCCTAGGAATATTCAAAGTTTAATTGCATTTATTATATAGAAGTAGAATCCACGTTCTTTACAAAGATCATGCAATAAAACAAGTTACTTACATATTTTATGTCGCTGTAATGTCTTTTGATAAGCTCGTATGTTTTACTGGGCCAAAAATATTTTTAAAAATATCGTTCGTAGGAATATTCAAAGTTTAATTGCATTTATTATATAGAAGTAGAATCCATGTTCTTTAAAAAGATCATGCAATAAAACAAGTTACTTACATATTTTATGTCGCTGTAATGTCTTTTGATAAGCTCGTATGTTTTACTGGGCCGAAAATATTTTTTAATATATTGTTCCTAGGAATATTCAAAGTTTAATTGCATTTATTATATAGAAGTAGAATCCACGTTCTTTACAAAGATCATGCAATAAAACAAGTTACTTACATATTTTATGTCGCTGTAATGTCTTTTGATAAGCTCGTATGTTTTACTGGGCCAAAAATATTTTTAAAAATATCGTTCGTAGGAATATTCAAAGTTTAATTGCATTTATTATATAGAAGTAGAATCCATGTTCTTTAAAAAGATCATGCAATAAAACAAGTTACTTACATATTTTATGTCGCTGTAATGTCTTTTGATAAGCTCGTATGTTTTACTGGGCCGAAAATATTTTTTAATATATTGTTCCTAGGAATATTCAAAGTTTAATTGCATTTATTATATAGAAGTAGAATCCACGTTCTTTACAAAGATCATGCAATAAAACAAGTTACTTACATATTTTATGTCGCTGTAATGTCTTTTGATAAGCTCGTATGTTTTACTGGGCCAAAAATATTTTTAAAAATATCGTTCGTAGGAATATTCAAAGTTTAATTGCATTTATTATATAGAAGTAGAATCCATGTTCTTTAAAAAGATCATGCAATAAAACAAGTTACTTACATATTTTATGTCGCTGTAATGTCTTTTGATAAGCTCGTATGTTTTACTGGGCCGAAAATATTTTTTAATATATTGTTCCTAGGAATATTCAAAGTTTAATTGCATTTATTATATAGAAGTAGAATCCACGTTCTTTACAAAGATCATGCAATAAAACAAGTTACTTACATATTTTATGTCGCTGTAATGTCTTTTGATAAGCTCGTATGTTTTACTGGGCCAAAAATATTTTTAAAAATATCGTTCGTAGGAATATTCAAAGTTTAATTGCATTTATTATATAGAAGTAGAATCCACGTTCTTTACAAAGATCATGCAATAAAACAAGTTACTTACATATTTTATGTCGCTGTAATGTCTTTTGATAAGCTCGTATGTTTTACTGTGCCGAAAATATTTTTTAAAATATTGTTCCTAGGAATATTCATAGTTAAATGCCTTTATTATATAGAAGTAGAATCCATGTTCTTCACAAAGATCATGCAATAAAACAAGTTACTAACATATTTCATGTCGCTGCAATGTCTTTTGTGCAAAAAAATGTCAAATTTATTAAAATGAATTTCTCCAGATGTAGACACAGAAAGTTCGTTAATCGGACGAATATTTCGTTATTTATAAAGTAAAAGTGTGGGTTTAAATTTAAAACAACGATAGGCAGTTCAGTAAAGTACTGTTGGAAGAGATTAGAAGCAACTTAGATTACAATTATCTTCTCCCCAGTTTCATTATTCTTTATTTAACGAAGATTTCAGAGGGGATATTCATGAGAAGTAAAACTTAATTAAATGTCGGGGGACTTTAATTAAAAGCTAATGGGCACATGGAGCATGTCTCTGGCAAAATTAAACTGTTTGCAGCGCTTCTGTTGATAAAAATTCAAGTTTGTAGATTTCCAATGTATACCTTCATCTGCATTCACGACGCTGAAGGCCGCTTAAATGTGTCCGGAAATTAATTTGAAATGTTTGTTGGAGCCCTGTAAAATGTCCTTTTATTCCACATGCACCGAAATACATGTACATTTATCTGCAATGTGTTCCTTAATTGCGATGGAGATAGATTTCACTTCGCTCTTCTCTAAATAGTATGATTATTGTGGATAACTCTGTTCTTTATGTAGTAATTAAACAGTAATTAACTATCTCAAGCAAATTAAAAAAAGCTTATAAAACTACATAGCAATGTTGTTTTATATTAAATATGAGGTTTGCATTAAGTATTATTTGAATATTTGAAAAAAAAAACAGAGTAAACCGCAAGTTAATACACAATATAAGTTTGGATGTATAAATTTACCTGGTAACAGGTTTTTCTTAATTGAAATTGGATGTTAAGATAACTTTGACATTGCTTTCTGATGGTTCTGTACAAATTTTAAAATAGCGTTTAGGTTTTTTACTAAGTGGTCATTATGTATAGAAGCTAAAGCTAAAGACTTTCAATTTTAAAAAAGGGTAATTGCAACTTGCCATGTTTTTTTTTTCTTCTTGTATCATTATATAGGCTGCAGACATACATTTTTACACCCTCTCCCTATAACCATCTAAACGAATGCTATCTGTTCCAAGCAATATTATTCGATTAAGCGAGTATTTGTTTAAGCGGGAACTTTAACATTGCGTCTATAGCATTAGGAAATATTCGGTTCCGAAATGCTTTATTCGTATAAGCGATGTATTCGTTTATCCGTTGCCCGATTAAGCGAAGCCCACCGTATATCTGTAAGGAAAGAAAACTGCATTTGCGATAAAAAAGGAGGTACCTACTTTCACTCTTCTTATTAAACATTACAACTGAATGTTTCAACTCAGGGTTAGCAAGTTAGCATGTCTTTGGCCATTGACCTAAGATGAGCAGTAAAAATATTTTTTTTCTCCTTATTGTGAGTAAAGGAATAATATTTTACTCAGATGTTTTAACATCAAAATAAATGCGTCAAAAATAAGCAAAATCTTTTAACTTTGGTTCAAATTACCAAGCAAAGGTGGGTTGAATAGTTTCCCAACATTAGCTTTAGATTTCCAAATGGCAATATAGTTGAACCTAACTATGCAGCCATCCCCTGAAAGATTCTAACTAAAAACTTATCTTTAGTATGAAACTGCGGAAAGTTTGCTGTTCTTAGTTTCATAACAAAATGCGAATGCATCATATAATGCCAGCAAGATAGCGAAGAAAGAAGTGCCGTGGAAAATATAAACGAAAAATAAAGATAACTTTCTCTTCTCCATGGCTGGAATGAAAATGTCTGAACGGTTCTAAAAGGGGCATCATTGAAATATTAAAAATAAGTTCCTTTCGCTTTAGGGCTGTAGAAATGGCGGGATACTGCAAGCTGAGCACTTATCATCGCCAGACTTATTGTCTGTCGAAATGTGCAGAAGCTATAAAAGTAACAGCTTTACGCTTTTTTTTTATGGTGCGTCATCTTTATGACGTTTTTGTTTACATTTTAACTAAGTTATGCAAATGCTGTAAAGAATTAAAAAGGAAAATCACGCACTAATGTTTTGATATGACAGCACTGAATTGAATTTAAAAGAAACGTAAATGATAAAACTACGAATGAAAAATTTTAAGGTTTTTCCCTTGTATATTGTTCATACTTATCTTTGAGTTTTGTAAAACAGAGTGTTAATTAAATAACAATTACCTTGGAGATTGTTCAGTTTTTAAAGATAGCAAACATAATTTAACTTCAATTTTGAAGAAAAAGAAGCCATTTCACAAATGGGAGTTATTAAGCAAATTTACAGCATGATAAAATATTAAATTATTTAATTTGAGAAATGACTGCCGTTTAGGAGGGAAAAGAAAGACTTTCTTTTGAATTTTTCAGAAACTAGTTTATATATTTTTTCAGCTTCGTAAATTTTTCGAAATAAAAAACGAAAGTAGCTTAGAGGAAAAAAAATGAACTGATGATGCTCGTGAGCGTAAAATAGTTATGGAGTTTAATCTGACTTAGTTTTGTATAATTTTTCATTTATTCAAATTGTTTAGGACTCGTAATCTTGAACATAAGCATTAGATTGCTTCACTTAATCGTAGGTAGGTGAATAAAAAACAATTTGAAAAAAATGTTCATGAAAAATGTATCAATATTTACCTTTGGCACAGATGATATTCAGAAGGTTTGTAACTTGCAACTTTGTTGATGAAGCTCTAAGTTATTGACAGACAACACAAAATTTTGATCGAAACACAAATGAAGTAAAATAGGAAATAGTTTTATTTTTACAATCCGTTTGTTCCTTTCTTTTCTATTACTTAGAAGTTTATAGTAAATGGTATTTTCCGCTCATATAAATAAAATTGCAAAATGACTTTAAATTGTATAATGCTGAAAAACATAAGTTACTCTGTCAGCAACAGTTGAGAAAACAACATTCACTTTCCATCAAAATATTTCAACTGTTCTGTCTCATCTCTTTGGTCGTTGCCAATACAAGGAACAAGAGCTAGTGCAGACTATAAATTAATTAAATGATGCAAAGAAATGTACGCAGGCAAAAATAAGGAGATAAATATTAAGTACAAAACATATGATAAATTTACCAAAAGCAGTATCATACTCCTTCCATCAAGAAGTTATTGATATATTGGTACACTGGTCTTCAAAATTATAAGGAGCACGCACAAAAGTAGTAACACTGCCGTGCTGAGCACAAAAGTCGTATCTGCGCTTTTTAGGCAGGAATTCAAGTGAAACAGGCGATCGCAAATTGCAATCGCTACTGTAAATGAATTACATTAGAACGTTTCTTGATAAAAACATCGTGACGTCAGCGTGACGTTTGCATATGAAAAACGAGCTAGATAAAACGTCACAGCCTACTTGGCGAATAAGAGGAGATCACTGACTGCTTGTGAGCTCTTATTAGCTCCACCCGTAGTGACGTCAGTGCCAAGTTAAGTTGATGTTAATGTAATTCACTTCCAGTAGCGATTGCACTTCGAAGCGATTGCAATGGTGTTTCACTTGAATCCCCGCCTTAACAAAATTGAGCTATTGCCACCAGGTGGCTCTTTGTGACCTATTTTACATAGAGCCGCTATATAGACAGGCCGACGCATCAAGATTAAGTTTCACCACTTTGGATCCAATTCCTTAATTTTTAGTTTCAAATTTTCATTGTTGCGGAGTAGGGTTACCAGAAAAAAATTTTGGTACATTGCTAAGCTTTGCCAAATCCACGTGCCGCTAATAATTGCTCACAGTGAAAAATTACCAAAACGCGATTACTAGCCAGAAAAGACAACCACTCAAACACACAAACACGCGCTGGATCCAAAGTGGTGAAACTCAATCTTGATGCGCCGGCTCGCACATATAGGGGCCTTAATTTTACCTAGAGCCGCTATATAGACAGGCCAACGCATCAAGCTTAAGTTCCACCACTTTGGATCCAATTCATTTACTTTTACTTTCAATTTTTCATTGTTGCGGAGTAGGGTTACCATAAAAAAGTTTTGACGCATTGCTGAGTTTTGCCAAATCCACGTGATGCTAATACTTGCTCACAGTGAAAAATAACCAAGACGCGACTACTAGCCAGAAAAGACAACCACTCAAAAACTCAAACACGTGCTGGATCCAAAGTGGTGAAACTTAATCTTGATGCGCCGGCTCGTCTATATAGGGGCCTTAATTTTACCTAAATACAAAATTATATGGTCATTTGAGAACGAGAAATATTTTTAAAAAAAATTCTGAAAAAGTTTTATTTTAATCAAATGCATGATGGCGCAAAACTTTAAAGAGTTATATCTCAGTTTGAGATTGACTGCAGATACCGCTTTTGCGCTTAGCACGGTAGAACAGCACTTTTTAACAAAATTGAGTTACTTGCACCAGGAGGTGCTTTGATATGTATTTTACCTAGATAAAATATTTTATGGTCGTTTGAGAACGGGAAGTATTTATTATTATTATTTTTTAATGCTGAAAAAGTATCATCTGTATAAAGGCGTAAAACTTTAAACACTAATTGTAAGTCTCAGTTCAAGCGCGACTGCAGATACCACTTTTAGGCTTATTATGGCAGAAAGGTCGAACCCAACTAAGGGGTTTGGAGCTCTCTCCTGGTAATATCTCGGAATTGAAGTCTCTAATACGCAGTTCGGCTATCTTTGGTTGCTTTAGGGGGGGGGGGGGCGTGATTAGGCCCATCTCGCATGTTCCTGGATTTGCGCTTTTGCATGAATGAATTATAAACTTATTTTGAAGAGAGCTATTTAGAGAGACTTACTTACTTAACTTTTTTTTTTTAATAATCGTTGTAATCCAAAAAAAAAAAAAAAAAAGAAAAAACTAATTGAGCTGTCATTAACTTATAGCCTTTACCGATAAGATTTTACTTTGCACGTGATTTTGAATACATTTCTTCAAAACAATATGATTTTGACAAATATGCCTTGAACATAGATTAGATGTTTGTCTCTATGTAATAAAGTGAGTTCAAATTAATGTAAGATTTTGTTTCACAAAATCAACCAAAAAAGTAATACCTATGAAGGCGAGAAATGAATATAATTCTTAAAAAGGCTTCAAGTGATGATTGAAAATAAATATTTTTCCATCGTTCGTGACTTTTTTAGTGTGGAAATTGAAAACTGAAGGATAAGAAAGCAAAGCAGAATAATTTTATTTCCATAAAATCCGACTTCATTTTGGATACTTATAAAACTTTCTATTTGCTTAACTTTATTTTTCAATTTGAGTCTTTAACAAAATAGTCCTTTTTAAAAATTTTATATTCTTCTGAAGTATATTCCATCATAAGCATCAAATCTTGGGAAAAACTCAGCATATGAGTTCTTAAAATAAAAATATATTAGTTTAATATTGTTTTTTAATGGGCGAAAATATTTTGCAGACAACGTTTCAAAGAAAACTTATAGAGTTAGAAATATAGCTCTGGCTTAGGGGCTTGCTGATTTAAGATCTTTATGTTGTACAAATAATAAGAAAATGCTATGCTTTTAGATTCTTGAAGTTTTTGTAATATAGCTAAAAAAATTTTTTAAAACAATCTGTTTAAAATGCTTAATAAAATGTTATTTGTAAGTGAAATTTTTTTGCACAAAATTTATAGTGCAATAGAAGATTAATTAAAACATAACATGCATGTTTTGTTTTTGGCATAATTATTGCGCATATACATATTGTCGTAATTCTAATGGGGATCTTTGGGTGTTCATAATCAAAAACTTTTTTTTTTATTGCACTGCAGTTTTAGAAAGTTGCATTCTATGTAACGGGCTATTTTTTGACTGTTGCCCCGATTCTAAATAGGATTTTAATGGACTGCTTGTCTAACTGCAATAGGATTTGTTAAATGGGCCAACTGCTGTCCTAAAACAGGAATTTTTAGGAATTGTGCTTATTCTATTCCTTCCTCAATTTAATGGAAATAACGTTATAAGCCACATCGTTAATTTCAACTCTAATTTCGACCCACGTCAAAGAAACATAAAAGCAATTCCACGTCAAATCAATAAAAAAAAATACATTTTTGACGTCACCATTTCCGATTTTAACAAAATTTGATAAGGTCATTCGTGAGAAAGTCATGTTATATATCAATGGAAAGTTATCTTCTTTATATCTTTACAATGATGTTTGAATTTCGGTTCTGCTATAATTAGAA
Source organism: Uloborus plumipes (assembly GCA_038373865.1). Lineage (NCBI taxonomy): Eukaryota > Metazoa > Arthropoda > Arachnida > Araneae > Uloboridae > Uloborus > Uloborus plumipes. The sequence goes on from JAXGGA010006469.1 coordinate 8,740, forward strand.
GCGAAGTTAGTCATTTGCATGTAACCACTTTTTGTTCTTTTTTCGCACCTTTTGCTGTTTTTTACAGCCCTGTATATCGTACAGATTTTAAAATAAAAATCTGAAAATTGGTAGGATTACTTATCTTGTCATGTGTGTCCTTCACACCAAATTTCATTAAAATTGGAAATGTTGACGTCAAGAAGGTGATTGGCCAGACATACGGAATTCTGTAATGTAAAACATGTTAATATTCCTGTTTTTTTTTTTTTTTTTTTTTGAGTTCCTTGCCATTGCGACGCCAGCATAAGTCTTGGTGTGGGAGAAGAACAGTGGCAGAACTATAATATATATTTTTTTGAAGAAATTCTAAGCGGACGTGTTGTGAGATATTCAAGATCAAAAGTTACGATCAATGACCTTGAGACCCTAACCTGTCGTAAGTCATGTTATATATCAATAGAAAGCTCCATTTTTCAGCTTTACAATGGTGTTTGAATTTTCATTCTACTGTAATCAGGAGTGAAGTTAGTCATTTGCATATAGCCACTTTTTGTTTTTTTCGCACTTTTTGCTGTTTTTTACAGCCTTGTATTTCGTACAATTTTTAAAATAAAAATCTAAAAATTGGCAGGAATACTTTACTCGTCATATGGGTCCCTCTCATTGATTGCCCATAAGTGTGTCGATAAAATTTGCCAGCGCTTGGAAATGGCTATCAATGAAATTTTTACGCGAACACCGCTACCTCATCAAAAAAGGTAGGCGAATACTCTAAAATTTTTCTTCCTTAATATTTAATACACCTTTCTAAAATTTAATATAATTCATTTTTGTAAACTAAGTAACATATTTTAACCAGTTATTTGTTAAAAATATACCTAAATTTGTTTAGTAAAAAGACTCTTTTTGACAAAAAATTAGTTTATTAACATGCGCAGAGTATTTAATTTCCCACCATTAAAAATTTTTCTTCGTCTAACTCTTTGCTAGATACCATAGAATGAAAAGACTGAAAATTATTGGAAATTATTATTCTAAGAACTTGTTTTATAGTTAAATCTTTAAAATTTCCCTGTTGAAAAACGTCGTTTTCGCCCCCTAGCCTTAATTTATAATTATTTAAAAACAACATGTAGATTAGCTTTTAGAGGCTTATATCACAGCAATATAATGATTAACATTTCTGCAAAGCTTCAAAAATATAGAGGTTACTGTCTGTTTGCGTATTGTACGCCTGGCAGCCACGGACGCTTCCATCTGAAAAAGGGGAGATAGGTTTAGGATGCGCACTACCTGATGCCTTCAGCTTTTGTTCGCTTACTACTTCCTCGTTGCTTTTCCCCCCTATTTCGAGAAAGTCCGAAGAGACTTGGCGCGTGCGCAGATGCGGCGGAGGTCGCACGAAAAATTTTTAGACAGTATGTACTTTTTTGCTGGAGCAGTTAGCGTAAATATATCTTGCGGAAACATGGTTTTGAGAAAACGACGGGAAAAAACCCAAACAAACAAACTATTGAAAACAGTACATTTGTGTTTATTATATTTGATTTTTTTTTTTGCGGATTCAGAAAACAGAACATTGGGGCGTTATAAATTTCTTGAATAACTCAAAATCGGCTGTTTTCGCATATTAGGGTGCTTGCCTTAAGCTTGCGATTTTTAAAATATCAATGTACACTTCAATAAACACAATGTTTTTACTTTCTTACAGTTATTAACTGAAGATTTTTTAAAAAATTCCTTAGGTCACGGAGTGTCAGGGGTTAACGCCTAGTCGGTACTTTCTCTGGAAAAGGGTATTTCAACCGTAAACCATTTTGGACCTCTTCATAATGAAACCTAAGACTTACCCCAAAAGGTGAGGCGTTGTTGGAGGTAAGTATAATAGATGCTATAGGAATTTTAATATTAGATCAGACAATTTTACAATAACATTAGAATGAAAACACAATAAAATAACTATTCCATGTTGTACGCAAATAAACTTAGAGATTAAAAACCACTGAACAAATGTTGTTTGGCATGTGCTTCAAGGTTTAAAAGCAAGTGTTGGCTTCCTTTTCCTCAAAAAACTCATTTCTTGAGCCACAGATTTATTTCATGCTTCCATAAATCGTTGACGTATCCATTTTTCTGCTTAAGGAAGGTAATAAAAGTGAATACCCGAACAGCGCAGCATATTTTTCGGCCTTAACCTGCCTTGTTAAAAATCAGTATAAGAACAGCAGTTGGGGGAAAGTCATTAAAAGGAACGCGAACGGTCTTAGACGGCAGCGAAATTGTTCTTTTTATGGTTCGGGAGAATCTTTGTTGCACTTCTTCATAACTCGACAATTGAGCCTTTTTCCATTATTTTAAGAGCTAGTGGCAGCAGATGCTGCAATGTTTTGAACATAAAAATTGCATTAAGTATCGTTTCTGAGCACAATTTTGCATAACTTGTGGATAAATAGAGAAAATTGAGAGACAAAGTATCTCTTGTTTACTGTAGTTCAAAAAATTGAATCAAATTGACATCAACAGGTAAAATACAGGGGTTATGTTTTAACCTTGAGCAATGGCGCACCCCACTCGAATACCACGAAAACTCCCCAAAAAACTAGAATTCCTCAAAAAAAAGAAAAAAAAAAAGAAAAAGACAAATACCCCTCAAACCTCAAAACAACCTCCTTAAAAATTTCACCCGTTAAAACTATTGACAAAATAAGCTGAGAGGTAATGCCTCATCCCTCTTATAGACTCGATTTAGCACCTTCCATTTTCCATTTGTTTGGTACACTGAAGGAGATATTACATGGGAAGAAGTTCAAGTTTAACGAGAATGTCAAAAAAAAAAAAAAAAATAGTGGGAAATTAGCTTCGACATCAAGATAAAAGTTCTTTGCAACCGGTATTAAAAAGCAAGTAACCAGTTGGTTGCAAGTGCATAAATGTTGATGGGGATTATGTTGAAAAGCCGTAAAAGTCTCATTTTGAAGAAATCGGTTTTTTCTTCAGGTTAGTTTATCTTTTTAACTATTGAATGACCCTCGTACAAACTACCTAAAATATGTAAAAATAGTTAATACTTGAAATAAAATTTTCCTATTGAAGTTGAATGTAATAAAACATCTGTACTTTTTTTTATGGAAAAAGAGGCGTTGAATTCTGTAAGTAATTATATGCATCCAGCTTACAGGAATACATTTTCAAATAATGTTGCCAATATATCACCAAATTTTCAATTTCGTATTAGAGCGCGTTTTCAATTTTCTGGAAGTTTTTGAGCTCTTTATCTCCTGGATTTTCCGCAGATTCGTGACAACATGAGCCCATAGCTGATTCGATATATTTTCTTCAGCCCTTTCCCTCTTTTGAAGTGAGATTTATGTATCATTTGAGTCACTGAAAATGTTACGGAGTTTACGAGGTTCACTGTTTATATTTTTAGTAGTTACTTTGAGTGGTAAATTCTCTCGACGTTTATGCATTCAATCCATCAGAGAAATCAGAATAACCAAACTAAAAGGTTTTAGAAAAAAAAATGTTTTGGTAATCAACCTCGGACGTAAAAAGGAAGGGGGGTTATACATTTGACTTGTTTGTGTATTTGTGTATGGGTGTTTCTATGGTCTATGAGTTTTTTGTGTCCCTGAAGAAAAAATAATCTGTTTAATTTCACTCATTATTTCACTAGTCGCCGCTATTTTTATGATTGTAGTGGTTAAGGAAAAGACGAATTTCCAAATTTCGGGGGTTTATTGATACCAGGGGAAAATGCCTTCTCAAGGGGAGTGACACTATGGTCAGAATTCTGGTTTGATTTACTATTATTACTTCGCTAATAACATTTTTATGGTAAAAATGAATTTTGTGTATTCTATGATATAAGCTTGTGAAGTACTGTGTATTATTTTGTTTCGCTAATTCACGTTAAAATATTTATTTCAATATTATTGATACAAATACCGAATGTTACCACCGATAACTCTAATTTTAAATTTCAGCTTGTAAATCCTGTTCCTTTGTGTTAATTCGGAACCATTGAAATACATTCAACGGTAACGAGTAACTCCAGGGAAAACGATATTTCCTACTCTTTACGTATAGGGTAGACCAACCAATGAATGAATACTTCCAGTGAATGAACACCTCTTTTTTTTTTTGAAAAAATTGGTTTTTGAAACATTTTTCTTCGGTCAATCGTTAGAAGTAACTTCTTTCTACATTGACAGAAGGAAAATGTCCAACAACTGCTGTATTAGATCATTAGTAAGGGGGTTCATTCACTGGGTTTAGGCATTTTTTTTCGTTTCAGTATCCCATCAAGCCTGATGCCGAGCCATGAAAGCTCTCCCATTTTTATTTTAACTATTACACGTACCACCTAAAGTGTTTTTGCTATAATGCGACAAAAGCACTACAATATGTAAGAGCGGCTATGAGTTTTTGATATTGAAAATTTGTTTAAGTGTTCATTCACTGTTCGGTCTATCCTACAAAGGAAAACCATTTTCTGCGCAGGCATTGGCACCAAACATTTGACGCCAATGAATAAAAATCGCAAATTTCCCAACTATCGAAATCTTCTCGGTGATTTTTGCATAAAATAAGACAAGAACTCAGTTTGAAATGATTTCTAGCTTTACTAATGAATGACAACAATATACAAGAAAATACACTTTTCTCAGCTAGTAAAACTATCTTCTTTTTGCTAAACATAAATGCAGGTAAAACCGCGTAAGTCGAACTCATTTCTCTAACCACAAACATTCACGATGCTAATATTTGAGAAATTCCAGACTGCCCACTAGAAACGTGGTTGCTATTTCAAAGAGTTAGAGGCACGTAATAGTTGCTTGTTGGTGAATTCTTCACCAGATATTTGTTTTGTTTCAAAGTCATCTTGCTCACAAGTGTGTCTTACATTGTTCCACAGTTATCTTTCACGTTAATATTACTGGAGTAGAAAGACCCACTCTCTTCAGCTAAAACGGAAGTTACTGCTGATGCTAAAGATTCGATAATTGGCCCCGATTTATCACACTGATGAATAAAATCTACTTCGATTGAAACTGAAAAATTTCCATTTAGTCACCGCTCTTTCATTTAAAAGCTACTTGCTATCAAATATTTTTTACCTAAAAATGCACTGGGTATAAAATTTCTCATTTTCTTTACAATTTAACGTAGCGTTGCTTCTAAAATTTTTCAGCATTTCAATCTCATTTATTTTTGAAAGAGTACTGTGAAAATTTTACGGCTATTCCAATATTTTCAGATAAAAATATTTTCAAGTTGTTGCATCAGCATCTAAGGCTTCTTAGGATACATTTCAAAAGTCAGTTTTGCTTCAATTTTTTACAGTAACTTTTACAGATTCATTTGTTAAACCTGATATAAATAAAGGCATTTGTTAAAAAACTACGATTTATCGATTTATTTTTGCACTACTTAGTGATTCCTTTCAATGATAAATTCAACATCCATTGCTCTTGAAGCTGTCAGTGACTCACTCTTTTGATAAATATGGGAAAAGACCCACATTAATAAAATATGAGGAGTTTATTTTTTTTCTTATAAAAGACTTGAATCTTCTGATACCACAGCTTGTGTATATAATACTTGATCTAAAAGCACCGTGTTTTGTTCAGTCCGTATTCGTGGAAGACGAAGTTCCCTGCCTTGAGTGTGATACTTTATTTTAGCCCTTCTTCTGGCAGCTGGGGATGCTGCTTGACCAGCGACCCCCCTCCAAACATCTCAGCATCTTCGCCCCTCGGAGCTCCAGGCCGTCGTTGCAGTCGAACGTCACTGTCTCATTGATGCGATAGAAGAACTGGGGTTTCTTGATTGTGATTTCTGTCGATGCACCGGGGAAGGGGCAAGCTAGAATGCCTGGAAAGGGAGAGAAGAGATAAATTATACAGGGTGTCCACTCCAATCGTGGACCAATAGCTAATTTCTAAACCGTTAGAGATAAGCATATAGTTTATTTAGGAAAAAATCTCCAAATTATGAAAGGAATTTTGGGTTTATTCAATGTTTTTCAAAAAATCAAATTTTGAAAGAGTTACGAAATTTAAATTTTTATACAGCCCCCCAGTCCTATCAATCATATTTAGTAAAACATTCTTGACACTGTAACGCTTAAAATTGAAAAAAAAAAAAAAAAAAATCACTGTTCTACGACAAAAATTGACCGAGTTATGACGTTTTGAAAAATCAAGATTTTGCATTGTTTCATGACGTCATCGAGAGATCGCTTGAGGGACCGTATGCGAAATCCTTCAAAATCTTGATTTTTCAAAAATTTTTGTCGTAGAATAGTGATTTTTTTTTAGTTTTAAACGTTGTCAAAAATGTTTTACTAAACATGATTGATAGGACTGGGGGGCTGTATAAAAATTTAAATTTCGTAACTCTTTCAAAATTTGATTTTTTGAAAAACATTGAATAGACCCAAAATTCCTTTCGCAATTTGGAGATTTTTTCCTAAATAAACTATATGCTTATCTCTAACGGTTTAGAAATTAGCTATTGGTCCACGATTGGAGTGGACACCCTGTATACGGGGCAAACTTAAGACATCAACAAACTTTAAAGACAGTTACGAATTGGCGGATAAGCGGAACCTTAAAAAAACCCACTCAGGGCCAAGCTCCACATTGATGTAAAGCAGAAACGTAAAATGGATTAAATAGTGCTCCCATGGAAAGTACCCGGATTTTCGGTTTCTGCCTTCGGTTTCGGTCGCGTTTTCTGCGGATGTCGAGCAGGGCCCCAATACTGTACGTCCGTGAAAGTCGCGCCTAGCACTCGCGAACCATTCCACTTTAAAAAGGGGGTGATGGGTTGTGAGTGGGAACTTTCCGAAGTTTTCAATTTAAAACTTGCCTTTTTGCTGTATCCTTTTGACATATTGAACTGAACTATGTATTTGAAATTAGCATCGTTTCACGTTGTTTGATACGGCTCAAAATGCTTCTTATTATTCTTCCCCTTATTGTTACCTTACTTATCATCCCTATTTTGGAAAGATCAGAGAAGACCTGACGCATGCTACGCGGAAGGTTTTACTAAAGAAAATAATACAGTATTTTAATATCTTCTATTTTAAGGTTGAATGACTCTCCCTGTAATTTATATGTACATGTTAAGTTTCTACAGATAGGTTTTCATTTTAAAAGATGACTCTTGGTGTATATATTATTATTACTGTATGGGTTAGAAAATGCTGTGCTTGTCCACTGGTTGGGGTGTTCATTCATTTGTCTGAGTGTACTTTTTCTTTTCAACCCCCCAAAAACCTGTTGCAGAACCATAAAAACTCTTTCAAACTTTTTAACATAATTACATATATCACATACAAAATATTTTTACTGTCATGAGGCAAATTCCACAATTTTTAACGATGCTACAATTGCTTTGAAAATAAAATTGCGCCTAAGTGTTCATTCAATGGTCGACCTACCCAAATTTATGATTTTTAACTGAAAACTTTGAAAAGTTTTTAAACTTTGACAACAAATGCTGTCATTTTGAAGCTTGGTTAAGCGATGATCCTTACAAACACATAAATACTTCAAAATACAGTGAACTCTCACTTATGCGCCAGCTCAAGAGACCAACAGAAAAAGGCGCATAAATGAGAGAGACGTATAAGGGAACAAGCCTATTTAAAGGACTAAAACGCAACATAGGTTCTAATGAGAGAAGGGATAAAAATGTTTCTATTGAAAAGGGACATATTACTACGGTTTGGCAATTACTGTAACGTTACTACAATGATAAAGAGAAAACAAAAATTGTAGCATGAAAAATTACAAACTGTTCCCTTTAAAACGATCCATAATAGATATTTGTCACTCTCCGAGCTCTAGTTCATGTGGAAAAAAGGCCTTCTGTGAGCAATAAAGACAAAAGATTAAAGAGGAAAGTGAAGAAAAATGCTTATTTTTTAAAGCAAATAAATTACACTTTTTACATTTTACGGAAAATTCGGCGCATAAATGAAATATATATCTTTAGAGCGACGCATAAACGAATGATACTATCATCATTTTGCTATGGAATGTAATGGGACCATTTAAAATCATCGTATAACTGAAAAAGGCGCATAAATGGGGCGGCGTATAAGTGAGAGTTCACTGTATATCGATAAATAAATAATATAGAGTTAAAAGCCTGAAGAAAGTTTAAGAAAAGTCGCCAAATTTAGTGAGTTTCAGTGTGAAATGGAAGACTTCTTTCACACAATTTGCGGATAGATATCTTACCAAATGCAGTCAGTAAAATCGCGAGACCACCCACTTTTTGGCAACTTTTCTTAAAATTTTGTCAGACTTCGAGAGCTTATGTCTCAATAACGGGGAGAAGGCGGCAAATAATTTATGTGATAAAAAAGAAAACCAATATACAGCGAACTCTCGCTATACGTCGCCTCATCTATGCGCTTTTTTCACTTATACGACTATTTTGGATGGTCCCAGCACATTCCATAGCAAAATAATGATAGTATCATTCATTTATGCGTCGCTCTTGAAATAAATATTTCACTTATGCGCCGAATTTTCCCTAAAATGTGAAAAATTTAATTTATTTTCCTTAAAAAATAAGCATTTTTCTTCACTTTTCTCTTTAATCTTTCGCTTTTATTGCTCACGGAAGGCATTTTTTCCGCATGAACTGGAGTTCGAAGAGGGACAATTATCTATTAAGCATCGTTTTAAAGGGAGCAGTTTGTAATTAGGTATGCTACAATTTTTTGTTTTCTCTTTATCATTGTAGTTACGTTACAGTAATTGCCAAACCGTGGTAATGTGTCCCGTTTCTATAGAAATATTCTTATTCATTCTCTCATTAGAAACTCTGTTGCGTTTTAGTCCATTAAATAGGCTTGTTCACTTATGCGTCTCTTTCACTTATGCGCCTTTTTCTGTTGGTCCCTTGGGCCGGCGTATAAGTGAGAGTTCACTGTACTCTTCCAATTGCTCCTTGTTTTATGTGTTTTCCTTATTACCCAATTCATGAGTTTTCCTAGTACCGTTTCAGTTGTACTTATGTACATAAATAAAAAAAAACAAAACTTTGAAAATGTTTCTACTTTAAATTGCTAAAGTTTAAAGAGTACATCAGGCCCGTCATTTCAAATTTTTCAAGAGGGGGGGGGGGGGCAAAGGGTAAAAGCACAATACAATTTCACCAGAAAACAACAAAAACCACGCCCACTTATATGTAAATACATTGATTTCTCAAAGTCAGGGGGGGTGGGGGGCAATTGATCTCCCTACCCCCCTAAATGACCTGCTTGAGTACGTAAGAAACATAATGTTGAGGTTACATACAATTCATCTCACTACTTACGTCTCCAAAGCACAAAAAACAAAACTACCTCACCATTTAAGGCTTAAAAGGCAATGTTTACGAACCATTCCATAAAACAAAGCCCCATAATTATGCACGTAAAGATCGCTCCAGAAAGAATACGTACACTTAGGCACCGGAGCAGACCACCTGCTGCTTTCTTGGCACACGATAATGGCCTTTCCGTCCATCATGTAGTTATCATTGCAAGCAAACTGCAAGACATCGCCTCCCCGGTACTTCTCCTTATTGCTGCCTTGTAGGGACCCGTTCTCCGGTATTTCGGGAGGCTCGCAAATCACCTCTGCAAAAAAAAAAGGAGAAACATATTCTGTTTATGACGCAGGTAACGAGCGAAACTGATGACATTTTTTTTTTTTGCAGTGGATGTCCGAGTCCATAAATTTTTATCGCTGTATATATTTTAACTAAATGTATCACGGATGTTGGAAAAATTAGTACAGTCATTCAAGGTAACTGTACTCACTTTTTGACTCACAGTTTCTCTATCAAAAAATTAAATCTTTGTCTAAAATTGAACTATTTTGAATAACATTAAATGGTAATAGCTAATCCTAGTAATAGCTATCTAATAATAATAATAAATGCTATTTTAGATGAATTATTACGAACTTGGTTCCAAGTTATCCTGTCACTTGGGGTTACGTTGTCAAAAGTGTGATGAGTAGGAGAGAGTAATGTGTTAAGAAATTACCTTACACAACTAGCGCAAGTTTAAGCCCAAAATATAAAGTAGTATCTAAATGTTTAAAACTCTTCCTAACTATTTCTTAGTGTCGTATTACTTCTATTATTTAGCATATTGCATAGAATATTACAATGCAGGAAAAGTAATTTTCACAACCTGAAACCAACATTCAAGATTAGCTTCAAACAGTCATTCTAAAATTATTGGATCATAAAAATAGTTGAGTGTATAGTGTTTTTATTTTATTTTGTGAAATAAAAGTGCAGGGTGGTTATAAAGTCTTAAACTAATTTAAACAAAATAAATAAAAATAAAAATTGAAATTGAAATTAAAAAAAAGCATATTTAAGATTAATATATTGTAACGAGTCCGTAGCACCTTCAACTTTCTTCAAATGAGCATTCCAATCTTGAGGAAGTAACTATAAATTTATTTACAAGTATTTACACTATTTACAATAAGAGCAGATAACAATTGCTAAACATCAGCAATTAGGCAACAAACAGTACACTGTACTCTCAACAGTAACTAGCACCACGTATCTAACGTGAACAGTAATTAAGAAATTACAAAAGCAAAACAACCATCCGCCCAAGCGAACGAAAACGAGCATCTCAGAAAACCCATCTGAGAAAAACTAACTGACTTGTGTTCAAGGCCAGCTATTTATACACGGAAAGAAATGTCCACAATATTCGAGAAAAACCTGGAATATTTTGTTTCATTCATAACATTCGTAATCCATTCACGAAATTCTAGCAATAAGAAAAAAAAACCACGCGAAAATGTCTTCACGCTTATTAAAGTTAGGGCAAGTGTAAAAACTACAAAGTGTTACAGGGCCGGTATACTAGTGATAAAGGTGATATCTTCAGATACTTTTGCAACATGACGTCAGATAAAACCAAAACTAATGAAAATGATGCAAGGCAGGAAAAACAACAACTATTTACAAGATTTGTAACATTGCCCCCTTCCCAAGGACTGCACGTCCCGGGCAGTACAATCCCCAGAAAGGAAGCAAGGGAAAACTTACAGATACACACATTACATGATGACCAATCATGAACATGATAAACAATAACAATGAGAACATGAAAGAAAGACTAACATTGATAAAGTCATATTACAGACAATTAAAGGCAAAAGTTATTTACAAAATTTACAAACAAATTACCATGGTAGCTTTAGATTTATTTTACGAACTATGGCCATAGTATGGGGCTAGCCGATCATAATGTACAACCCTAGGTTTTGAATGTGATGACTTCTGGATCCTCACTACGACGTCGTTCAGCCGGTGAAGGACTGTGTAGGGTCCATCCCAATGCGACTGCAATTTGGGTGACAGACCTTTACGTCGGATGGGATTCCATAGCCATACCTTGTCACCTTCTTGAAAGTCATGACCAGTGGACCTTGTGTCGTATCGGGTCTTCATCTTCTCCGTCGCGATGTTGATTCGCTCCCGTGCGAAGTGATGAACGTCCTCCAACCGGGCCTGGAGATCCTGGACGTACTCCTCAGGCGATGAAGGCGCATCTGGAGGGAGACCGAAGACGAGATCACAAGGTAGCCGAAGCTCTCGGCCGAAGAGCATCTGTGATGGGGAATATCCGGTGGTCTCGTGGACAGCACTGCGGTAGGCCAGCAGGAACAGAGGAAGTTTCTTGTCCCAATCCTGTTGATTTTTGGAGACCATAAGCGAGAGATTATTAAGGATTGTCCTGTTGAATCTCTCCACCATGCCGTCCGATTGTGGGTGTAGTGGTGTCGTTCGAGTTTTCTCAATTTTGAGGATTTCACATAGGCCCTTAAACACAGCAGAGATGAAGTTTCTTCCCTGATCGGAATGGATCTGCAAAGGTGTCCCATATCTCGAGATCCAATGCTGGACTAGAGTCTCTGCTACAGTGGTAGCTTCTTGATCCGGAATGGAATATGCTTCGGGCCATTTGGTGAAATAGTCAATGGAAACGAGGATGTATTTGTTCCCATCAGTAGTTTTCGGTAGAGGACCAAGAATGTCGATCCCGATTCGTTCGAAAGGAGCTCCTACGTTGTAAAGATGTAGCTTCCCGCGGCTTCTTCTCTTCGGTCCTTTACGGGCAGCACAGGCGTCACAAGAATGACACCACTTCTCTACGTCATCCTTCGCCTTGCTCCAGAAGAAGCGCTCTCGAACCTTGTGGAGGGTTTTCAAGATACCAAAGTGTCCTCCAGTCGGACTACTGTGCAATTCCTTTAGAACGTCTGGAATTCTTGATCTGGGAAGGAGTAACTGCCATTTGAATGCTTTACCATCGTCAGATTCCCATTTCCGATACAGGACGCCATTTCGCAGCTGGAGAGATTTCCATAGAGCCCAGTATCTTTTCGTTGCAGGACTGTAGATAGAAATGTCTTGCCAACTAGGTCGCCGACTGTCTTTTTCCATTAACTCTATGATAGGCTTTAGGTCTGGGTCTTCAAGCTGATCTTTTCTAACTTGGTCGTCACTCCATGGATCAGGATCTGAAGATGATGATGTAGCAGTAACTTGACAGGCAGTAGGGATTGTCGTCCCGTACTGTTTCTCTATTCGGGAGCAATAATGGCAGTTCTCGGAACAAGGTCTTCTTGATAATGCGTCAGCATTACCGTGTGACAAACCTTTTCGGTGCTTAATCTCGATGTCATATTCCTGGAGCCGCTGTATCCACCTGGCTACCTGGCCCTCTGGATTCTTGAAATTCAAAAGCCAAGTTAAAGAGGCATGATCGGTCCGGAGCAGGAATTTACGGCCGTAGAGGTAATGATGGAAATGTTCTACAGCTTTAACTATGGCGAGCAATTCCTTTCTCGTGACACAATAATTTCGCTCCGACTTGGATAAGCATTTGCTCCAGTAGGCGATGACATGTTCGTTACCGTCTATTTCTTGAGATAAAACAGCTCCAACGCTCTCGTGGCTCGCATCAGTGTCAAGTATGAAGGATTTTTCAGGCTGAGGATAAGAGAGAATAGGCGTTGATGTTAAAGCCTCCTTCAGCTGTAGAAATGCATCCTCGCATTCTTTGGACCATTCAAATTTTTGTTTGCTCTCCGTCAGCTTATGCAAAGGTCGTGCAATGTTGGAAAAACCCTTCACAAACTTCCTGTAGTACGTGCAGAGCCCCAGGAAACTTCGCAGCTGATGGACATTTTCGGGGCGGCTCCAATTCTTGACTGCAGATACCTTATCTGGATCTGTTCGTACACCTTCGGAAGAGATAATGTGACCAAGGTAGTTCACCTCACGGCGGAACAAATTACATTTGGACGGGCTTAACTTCAGGTTGGCTTCCTTAAGCTTTTGCAGCACCTTCCTAAGATTAGCCAAATGTTCCTCAAAACTGCGTCCTATGATGATGATGTCGTCCAAGTAGACAAGACAGGATTCATAAGAAAGTCCTCGTAACACTGACTCCATAAGACGCTCGAACGTGGCTGGTGCATTGCAGAGGCCGAACGGCATCACTTTAAACTGCCACAAGCCTTGTCCGGTTGTAAACGCCGTCTTCTCTCGGTCGTCGGGGTGTATCTCCACCTGCCAGTAGCCGCTCTTTAAATCCAGGGTCGAAAACCACTTGTGTCCGGAAAGGGTGTCCAGAGTGTCATCGATCCGTGGAAGAGGGTAACTGTCCTTCTTGGTGATGTCATTCAGGCGTCGGTAGTCAACACAAAATCTGGTGGAGCCGTCTTTCTTTCGGACCAAGACGATAGGGGATGCCCAAGGACTGGATGAGGGTTCGATGACGTCATTCTCCTGCATCTCTTTTACGAGGATCTCAACCTCTTCCTTCTTGGCGAACGGTAGTCGTCTTGGATGCTGCTTGATAGGGGGATGATCTCCAGTGTCGATCCTATGCTGCGCTAAACTCGTGCGACCAACATCTTCGGGTGTAGATGAAAACACCTGCTTGAAGTTGTCCACCAATTTTTCCGCAGCGTATCTTTGATCCTTCGATAATGGTGCACTCCCAATTAATTTCGAAGTCAAGGACTCGGAAGACACAGTCTCGGAGGAATCAATTCTTCTGATGATGCAGTTTACGGGAGTACAAGTTGCCAACACTTCTCCTTTCTTGATATTCCTCGGTCTTTCACTTACATTGGCGACTCTCACAGGAACTGCATTCCTTGAAAGGTCCACAAGCGTAGATGCCACTAGTACTCCTTTTGGGCTATTACTCTGGTTAGGATATTCAATTAGGCCGAATTTAAAGCTGTTGTTTTCCTTGATGGAGCCAGGTATTAGTATTTCTGATCTTGGGGGAATCAATAAATCTGTTTGGGCTATTATTTGATGAGCGGATTTTAAGTTATTTTCAGCGTTGAAAATTGCTATGTCTTCCCTCATCGAGTGCAGCTCATTATTTTTAAAGTCGATAGAAAAATCAAATGTTTTCAAAAAGTCCAGTCCGAGAATGAAGGGATCTGTAATGTCAGCGACAAATGCCGTGTGATGGTAAGTGGCGCTTCCGAACATTATTTCTAAGTTCACTTTTCCTTCAATCTCGATTTTGTCACCTGTCACAGTTTGAAGAGTAACGCAGGGCGGCGTCCATAAGATCTTGAGTCCAAATTGACGAGCCACATCAGTCTTAATAATGGTAACGTTGGCTCCTGTGTCCACAATCATTTCGCAGGGAAACCCATTCACATAAGCGTAAATGAATAGTCCGTTGCAGCCGCCACTTCTTGGGGAAATCTGAAAAACTTTGGGAGACTTCTTCTTTTCTTGGCGAGCTTCGCAGTTCTTTCGTACGTGGCCCTCACCGCCACATTTCCAGCACTTCAGTGGTTGTCCACTTTGGTCTTTGCGAGTCTTCTTCAGGGTCCCCAAGATCTCTTTGATTTGTCGCTCAACTTCCGAGAGACGAGTTGAGTTTGAATCCTGGACACTTACTTCCACGCCCCTGATTGAGTGGCGATCCTTACGGGATGTTTGCTGTGCAGCCTCGAACTTCATTGCGTAGACCAGACCGGATTTAAGATCTTTGATGTCCGCCATCCGGAGAGCCGTCTGAATTTCTGGATTTCGCACTCCATCTATGAAGTAGTTCAGGGCCAGGCTATCGCGAACACTCGAAGGACAGTCCGAGAAGGCGAGATGGGAAAGCCTCTCAACGTCTGCTGCAAAAACTTGCAAAGTCTCTCCAGCTCTCTGGAGTCGGGATTTGAGCTGAAGTTGGCTGAATTCTTTTTGGCAGGATTCGCCAAAGCGAAGCTCCAAGGCCGATGATAAGGCTTCGAAGTCATGGTGCTTGTCCTCTGGGAAGGTCTGTAGTATATCAGCTGCATCCCCTCTCAGCGAGGCTGCAAGTTGACAGGCTTTCGTGGAAGAGTCCCAGGAGTTTGCTTCTGCAACGATGAGGAACTGCTTCTTGTAAATATTCCACGAGGTCTTCCCGTCAAACGTAGCCAGTTTGATGGATGGACGAGAAGTTCCAGCTGCAGCTACACAGTCACTTGAGTTGTTGGAGGATGCTGATAACTTCGATTCAAGTTCTTTAATTTTCTTTTCAACATTGTTTTCTACTGTGGTGATTCGATTCTCAACGCTGTCAACTTTCTCTTCCAGAGCCTCCACTTTATTTTCCACATTGGTAAATTTACTTTCCACCAAACTTTTCATTGACGTTAAATCGCTTTTAATTTCTTCAGCTAGATCATTTTTCAATTGTTCTTGATTAGTTGCCAGATCAATTTTTAATTGTTCTTGATTAGTAGCCAGTTCATTCTTTAATTGTTCTTGATTAGTAGCGAGCTCATTCTTTAATTGTTCCTGATTAGTAGCCAGAGTCGCCATATCATTCTTTATTTGCTCTTGATTCGCAGCCATGCTCGCAGTCATGTCACTTTTAACAGCGTTGATAGCATCAAGGAGTTTTTTCAGTTGTTCCTCCATTGCTCGAGTAATCACCATAAAATTCTGAAGTCAAAAAGTCCTCAGGAAGAAAAGTCCAAGTTCACAGAAATTCCAAGAAAGTCCTTGAAGATGCCCCACGTTGGGCGCCAAAATTGTAACGAGTCCGTAGCACCTTCAACTTTCTTCAAATGAGCATTCCAATCTTGAGGAAGTAACTATAAATTTATTTACAAGTATTTACACTATTTACAATAAGAGCAGAAAACAATTGCTAAACATCAGCAATTAGGCAACAAACAGTACACTGTACTCTCAACAGTAACTCAGCACCACGTATCTAACGTGAACAGTAATTAAGCAATTACAAAAGCAAAACAACCATCCGCCCAAGCGAACGAAAACGAGCATCTCAGAAAACCCATCTGAGAAAAACTAACTGACTTGTGTTCAAGGCCAGCTATTTATACACGGAAAGAAATGTCCACAATATTCGAGAAAAACCTGGAATATTTTGTTTCATTCATAACATTCGTAATCCATTCACAAATTCTAGCGAAAAGAAAAAAAAACCACGCGAAAATGTCTTCACGCTTATTAAAGTTAGGGCAAGTGTAAAAACTACAAAGTGTTACAGGGCCGGTATACTAGTGATAAAGGTGATATCTTCAGATACATTTGCAACATGTCGCCAGATAAAACCAAAACTAATGAAAATAAAGCAAGGCAGGAAAAACAACAACTATTTACAAGATTTGTAACAATATGTATCTTTTAAATATTTAAATCCTCATCTCGTTAAGTTTAGTCCTGCCTTCTATTGGTACAATATAAACTAAAGGCGTGTAGTTGACGCCAACATCGAAAGCTTAAAATGGAAAAAAACACTAACTCGGTTGCCCTGTCGGGGATTTTGAAGGTCAACTCATTTGAACCTTTCAATTCTATATTGTCAATTCTAGATCTTATATATTGACAATTCTAGAACAATAGTTTATATCCTTATAAGGACTGATAAGACTAAACCCTCCCCCTAAAAAAGGAAAATTCTGGCTTGTTTGTGGATTTTTTTTTAAATAGGTCGAAAGAATAATTTCCTTTCCAAACCCTCTAAATATTGATTTGGGGTCGAGGAAAGTCGTGAAATCGTGTTAAGAACAAATGATTCGATGAGCGTAAAAACAACTTCAGTCACAAACATTCCAAAAAATCGTTTTTCATGGAAATAAGTTCTGGAAGGCATGCCGCGCGCGTCAAATGCAAAAACCACGTCAGTCAGGTAAAGGCTTGGTTTCCTAGAATCGTCGCCGACGCCGGGACGACGCACGCTGGAATCAGAACCAGTTTGATTGGAGCGTGGCGTGAAGCGACGTCAATCTGCGGCTCAGGCGCATGCGCACAAGGCGGCGGCGTCTGTCGCCTCGCCAGAGATCGACGATTTCACTCCTAAGAAACCGGGCCTTAAGTACACAGCTTGACAGTTGCTAAGGTACAAGTAATTTATGCATAATAACATTTCAGAAAGCTGGCTAGTGAAAGTAAATTCAAGTTCATAGGGCGTGGTAGACCAAGACGCGTTATCTGTATAAAAAACTGCAACGTAAATAAAGCACAAATTATGTAGAAAGTACTGCACAATTTTTTTTATTTTTTCTTAAATCCATTGATGCCTGACATTTTTTTTTCCAAAGATATTTTGTATATTGGTTACACGGCTACAGAACACACTTTACAACGGATATGTGCTGCAATCTGTTAATGTTGAATTGAAACAATACCAAAGTAATAATTGAACACTATTATTTGGTTGAAATGTTCATCTTGGGGAAAATCAGACCCTTTTTTTGGACCATCCCTAAAAAGGGACGCTAGGCATTAATGGGTAAATGGGATAAGTGCAGCCTAATTGCTTTCGACATAATATGTGCCTTATTTACGTTGGTTTTTAACCCATTAATGCCTAGCGTCCCTTTTTAGGACGGTCCAAAAAAGGGTCTGAATTTCCCCAAGATGAACATTTCAACCAAATAATAGTGTTCAATTAGTACCTTGGTATTGTTTCAATTCATTATAACAGATTGCAGCATACAACCATTGTAAAGTGTGTTCTGTAGCAGTTTTAATATGATCTTTATCAAAAATAACATCGTTCACAATCTCAAGAAAAAAAGCTAAGTTTTCAAAGTTATTCCCAGCTTCCCAGTTTATGTTAATAGGGAAGTTTTCGATTTTTCAATTTTATTTTTATATGATAGAGCAACATACATGAACATCAACGGCGAAAAAATTTTTGCGCTGCGACAAGTAGTTTTTTTTTAAATAATTTTTTAATTTCAAGCGGCTGTGACGTCACTCGGCTCTCGTTGGCACCGTTGGCGCTTTTGAACTTTCTACTAAGGCGAAGAAAGAGCGAGAAGCTTTAGATGCGAGGAGCTCGAGAAACCGGTTTCTCCGGCTTCCGCACTGTTGTTCGCTTTGCACTGCCGTAATTTTTTTTCCTCGCCAAGTGATGCGTTCTAAAAATTTGAATACGGATTTCGCCAAAAAATATCAAAACAATCACCCCTAGCAGGGTATTGGATTGCTCTTTGATAAATCCAGTTTTAAATAGTGAATTAGTAGACTTTTGAGTATTGATTACGGAAGGAGAAAATCCCGCAATGAAACGATAATATAGCAAAAATCCAATTTTTATGGATGAAAGGCTGAAAGTTACAGCCGTCTGACGTCACGGGTTTCGGTTTCAAGGCGCGCTTCTTTTGCGCGTGGGTTTTTAAAAAAATCATTAAGAATCAACCGTTGTGTTTTAAAATTCGGCAATGGTGAATTTTTGTGTTTTGTAAGCCTCTTAACAATATCTAGTCGTTAAAAAAGGGATATTCAATAGGTCACAACTACCCTATTGTTGCTTTTATTTCTTCTTCTAAAATGTCTTTTTAAATATTATATCCGTAGTAGGGCGGATCGAAAAAATCGAAATTTCCCGAATCGTTTAGCGGTAGTGCGGAAAAGTTGTGTACTGCCATCACTAAGATAGGTGAAAAATCTTAAAGTTTTTGGTCAATATCTTCATCCGCCTCAAAGGACCTAAAGTTCCGAAAATTGGACAAAAAATAACTAAATTACAAAAAATAATAAATAACACCAGATACAGATTATAAGTTAGGGTTAAAGCTTAAAAGTTGCTCAACGGAAGCAACTTGAAGCATAAAAAAAATTGGAATTATAGGTTAATATCTTCTGCCGCCTCATCGGCTTCAAACTTTGGAAATTTTGACGCATTTTGGAGCTTTTCTGAAAAACTGTTTACTGCTGGTATATTGCACAATGAGAGCAAACTAATTTTGGCGTTCTGCCAAAAAATGTAAACATCCCTATTTTCTTCGTATGAAACAAATAGGAACTTTAAATAGAAGAACTTTAAAATAGAAGCAAAAAAAAAAAAAAAAAAAAACTATTCGACATATCTGCCTACAAATGCGCAACTTTTAAAGAGTGTATCTGTCCGAAAGAAAAGAAAGTTCCTGCAACAGAGCAGGCATTTCTTATTGACCAAAGAACTGAAAGAAAAATGTACATTGGACGTATTGATGTTCCAGAAACAAAGCGGCTCCAGAAGCGCCAAATGCAAAAGAATACTAATAGATCTGATAAACAAGCATCTTCTTCTCCTTCAAGCTACTTAGTAAAAAATGCAAGTGAAAATGAAGCAGAAGATGAGATGGAGGTGGAGACGGAGGAAGAGGAAGACAAGATGGACACCAAAAACGCGCCCACAAGGCGAGCTCAAATGCGTTTATTCTTGTCAGTCAAGGATATGGTGTATCGAACAGAGCCACGGCTGCTATTGCGTCGAGTGTTATGCAAGATTTGGGATTACTATCGGAATCAGATACTAGCCTAGTCACAGACAAAAATAAAATACTGAGGGAAAAATCTGGAATTTATAAAACTTTGGCCTCAAAATCAAATGAAAATTGTTACAGATTATCTGGCCTTTCTTTCGATGGAAGGCATGACAAAACTTTAATGTCAGAAACCCTTGAGGGCAAAAAGTTCCAAAGAACAATTGTAGAAGCTCATTACTCAATTGTATCGGAGCCGGGTTCTATGTACATGGGAAATGTTACACCTAAAAGTGGTTCCAGTCATGACATTTCTAATAGCATTTTCGAATGTGCAACAACTGCGTTATTGGATGATTTTAGCAGCCTTGTTGTTCTTGGATGTGACGGTACTGTAGTGAACAGAGGCTTATTTAATGGTGTAATTCGCCGGGTTGAATTGAAACTTCGAAAACCAGGCCAATGGATTATCTGCTTGCTTCATTTTAATGAGTTGCCACTCCGACATCTATTTGAGTTCATAGACGGCAAGTCAACTGGACCTACATCTTACTCCGGAGACATTGGACGAAACCTTAAAGATTGTGAAAAGCTTCCAATAGTTGCTTTTAATAGTATTGAATGTGAGTTGCCAAGCATTGATCACACCACTCTCAGTTCAGGCTAGAAATACCTGTTAGACATTTTCACAGCCATTAGTTCTGGCGTTTGTTCTTCAGTTCTAGCTAATCGGGAACGTTAAACTTGGCCCAATGGCTATAACAACTGCCAATACAATTCTGAGATTATAATATATCTACATCAAACCCATTAAATGAGCGGCTAACTTTGGTTGTGTTCATTCTAAGAGTATACGCACCATCATGGTTCCGAATTACAATTTACCATTCTATAAAAGACGGAGATAGACACCTGTGACATTTTATCAGCTCCTCTCGGTACTTGCCTACGAAGTATCGGGACGTAATCAATCCAGTTATTTCTCGCAATGCTTATTTGCGGCTGCAGAAAATGTTCTTATAGCCATGTTAACAGATGAGAGAGTTCAAATTAGAGTTCTTGCAGCTCGGCGAGTTATAAAGGCAAGAAAAATTAGCTCAGAGGGAAACAGTGTTCGACTATTCTGTATTCCTGCTGTTAACTTTGGAGCTACCGACTGTATAGATCTCATTGACTGGCAAGCGTGTAATGTCACATCGCCTCCAGTTCTCAGAGACATAAATTCTCGAGATCTTCTGAAGATGATACAAGACAGTAAGTCAATGGATAACTGGGGTTTTTTAAATTTTCCATCCCACACGCAAGCCGTTGAGCGAATTGTAAAATTAGTCACTGAGGCCTCAAGGAAAACAGTCGGGTATTAGAACAGAGATCGATTTTATTAGAGCAACACTGGAATCCAGAAAACTCATGCCAACATTTGAGACAAAAAATGATTTTAATCAATAATAATTTGAAATTTGTATTTTTGAGTGGTAAAATAAAGTTTATTATCTTATAAAATGAGGTAAGTGTGATTTAAATTAATTTTATATTTTGCATTCTGCATTATGCAAGCAGTAAACAGTTATACAGGAAAGCTCCAAAATGCGTAAAAATTCCCAAAATTTGATGCCGATGAGGCGGCAGAAGATATTAACCTATAATTCTAATTTTTTTCATGATTCAAGTTGTTTCCATTGAGCAACTTTTAAGCTCTACCCCTAACTTATAAACTGTATCTCGAATTATTTATTATTTTTTGTAATTTAGTCATTTTTTGTCCAATTTTCGGAACTTTAGGTCCTTTGAGGCGGATGAAGATATTGACCAAAAACTTTAAGATTTCCCACCCATCTTAGTGATGGCAGTACACAACTTTTTGGCACTACCGCTAAACGATTCGGGAAATTTCGATTTTTTCGATCCGCCCTAATCCGTAGGCAGAAAAAAAATTAAAAAAAATTAAGTATGTACCCTCTGGGGTCCATCGTAACTTTTAAGGGACGATTTTTCTTTCCTTAATAAAAATTTATTTTTTACATGATATTTTTTTTATTATTTTTCCTGTCCATTAAACACTGTTTGTAACCAGGGGCACTACGGTCAAGCTTCCTAGAAGATACTCACTGTAGAGAAAACCGGTTTCTACCCCAGCGTGACGTCACATCTGGAGAGCCACAATTTCGCACTACGTTGTAACATACGTTTACGTCTCCCTTCCTAGATTGACTGCCGAGCATTTCTCCCCCGCCCGAAACCGAGGGAGAACGCGTAATAGGTAGAGAGAAGTTCGTTTGTTTACTATCAAGATGGCTGAAATAGTTATGCTCGCGATTTGTCAGGATGAAGATGATGAATTCGAAAGAGGTCCTCGCCGGCGGACTTAAATTGTATTCTATTTTCTGCGGGAAGAGCGGGATTTTTGTTTCATTTTAATCGTATACCGGCTTTTAAATAATTTTTTTCGTCTTCGGAAAGGGGGTGGGAAAATTGTATTTTTGCAGCTATTATTTAGTATTTTACTTGACATATATTTTTTTTCCTGGAAAAGGGGGTTATAATTTGTTGAAATTAATTATACATTTCGTTTCTTTTCCCTCGAGAGTGATGGATCCCATTTTCGAATTTAAATGCATATTTATTTTACGTTTTCAAGCGCAGGGGGGGGGGGACGTTTCCACTTGTATTGTGCATGAAATGAAAGTTTTTTTTTCCGGAGAGAGGGTTTTCCGTATCGTTGTATTTACATATGTATTTTGTTTAAAATACATATCTTATTCTGTTTTCCGCTGCGGGGGGGGGGGTGGGGGTACTTACATTTTTGGATTTATAAGGTTTATTTAAAGTATTTCTGTTGCCCCCCCCCCCAGGAGAGTTTGAACCAGTGGTTGGAAAAACTACATATTTTTTGTAGCGAACTACAACTACAACTACTTTCTTATAAATGTAGTTAACTACAGCTACAACTACTTTTTTTTAAGTGTAGCGAGCTACACTACTTTTGAAATGTAGTTGCTACTTCGCTACTTTTTAAAAAATAAATAGATAACAAGAATACACCGTTTGAGGATCGACCGAAAAAAATCGAAAAGTGGTTTAGATTAAAAAATTACCTCATTCGAATATGAAATAGAAATAGGAATTGTCTTTGAATTTATTTGTTACTTTTCGTTTTTGTTCCTTTTTTTTGCTAAAATTTGTGCTTTTTAGGTTTTTTTTTACAATTTTTACAAATATTCGCCAAAAGAAAAACCTTGTTTTTTTTCCTTTGTTCTCTTTTGTTTTATTTTTTTTTATTTATTTATTTATTTTTTTAATTTAAAAGTAGTTTTCAGAAATCGCGACAAACTACTATTTTTTTGTATTGCGCATCTCACTACTCCACTGTTTTTTAAAAGTAGTGTGCTACACTACAAACTACTAAAAAATGTAGCTACTACAGTAGTTTCGCTACTTGTAGCGCGCTACATCCGACCACTGGTTTGAACTTCATTTCAATTGCAGTGAATATTTAGTTAGATGCTTTTTGCTTTGGGAAGGGAGGGGGGTATATTTTTTCTGATTCTATTGGTTAATAATTTATGATTCTTCCTTCTTGAGAAGTGAACATTTAAATTTTCCAAATTGTGATGCGTATTTAATTTAAAGAGGTTTTTACTGCATTAAGGAGGGGGGGGGCAGTCGCTGTATTTTATCTATATTTGTAATACTTATTTTCATTGAACTAATCTTTATGAGGGTGGGGGATACCACGAAATATATTATATTAAAATTCTGTTTCTTAGGGGAGATTTAGTCTTTTCATTTTTTGAATAAAACTTGCAAAGCTTTTTTTGTGTGTGTGTGTGTGTTGGGGGGGGGGGGGTATATTTTTCGTGTGGTGTTGCGTATTTTGGTTTCGTTATTTTTTCATCAGAAGAGGATGTTTTTCTTGTTATTGTAATTAAATGTGTATTTTAACTAAGTTCCAATTTCCTTTTTTTGAAAGGGGGATTTAAAATTATTTTATTGTTTCAATTCACTCATTTGTCTTTACCGTGAACGGGCATTTCAATAAAATCATTTTTCTTCTGGAGAGGCGGGGGACTAATATTTTTCGAGTTAAAATAAGTCGCATTTAAATTAAATTCCTTTTTTCCGACTGAGAGGGATTTTAATGTTGCTTTCATCGTATCATTAAAAAACAAAATCCTTTGGGGAGGGGGATTTTTTTCTAATTGTATTAGGCACTTAATTGTTGATTAACATTGAAGAAAACTTGTGAAAAACAGCTAAGATATCGATGCGCAAGCTACCAAAGCATAAGAAAATGCGTAATGAAAACGCGCATTTTCTATAATTAAATCGGCTCTAATATTGCCCATTTTAAAATAAGAGCTTCCTGAAACTATGCTGTAACTATTTTTCGCATTGGTTGAAAGATTAGACGAAATCCGAATAAAATATAGGCGCCGAAAGTTTGCGAAATTCTCGTAGAAAAGCATTAAGTACCCGGTTTTCTTGTGCCGATCAGAAAGAGCGATGCATGGCAGGAAAATGCAACCCTGATTCCTCTGATCTTCGCCATGCCGTGTGAGATACGAAACCATTTGATTGGTCAATCGTTTTCCCCTCTCGATACGCGTCAGAAGGAGAGAAAATTCTCGCTCGGTGCTTTGAACGTAGCTCGAAACTTGTCAAGGGACTATTTTCCCATCGTTCTTCCTTCTAGAGAGGGGAGAAATAGACGATTCGCGAAGTGCTAGAGAGTTCGAGCGTAGGGCTCCAGTATACAAAATATCTTTGGAAAAAAAATGTCAGCCATTAATGGGTTAACTTCAATCATAGGTTTAAACTATTGTACAGTTCAGTTGTCGTACCTTCGCAGTACGGGACATCTGCCGACCACTGTCCCGTGTCCAGACACTGGAGCGTCTCTTCTCCCCTCAGGCCGTACCCCGACGGACACGAGAATACGGCCCGCGCGCCCACGGCCCGCCCGCTCACCTCGGCCCGCAGGAACTCGGAGGTCGCGTTCGACAGGTCCTGGCACTCGGTCACTGAAGAGGAAAAGGAAAATTCTAGTTTTAGAGTTAACTAAAGGAAAATTATAGTTAACTCTAAAAAATACACTTTTAGAGTTAAACAAACCGAAAAAGAAAAATTGAATATCTGTTGAGAAAACATGCACTTATAAAAAATACATCAACATGTAATATAGTTTAGATTTTAGTATTAATAATGTTAAAAATGTTACTTTTATATTTGCAAAGAACGTGGGTTTTATCTTTTATTCAGAGAAACATACAAGCAATTGTAACACTTATAATACATCAACATGCAATGTAGTTTAGCTTTTAGAATTAATAATGGTATATTAAATGTATTACTTTTCTATTTGTAAAGAACGTGAATTGTATATTTTATTCAGACTTACATACATACAAACAGACAAACCCACATGTAAAGCTAATAAAAGCGTATTTAAAAAGAGAACTTTTCAATTATAATTTGATGGCTCATACATGAATCACTTAAATGGGAAGAGGGAAACGATATTTTTCTTTAAACAGAGATGTGTATAAATTTATTGCAGCACTGTAAAAATAAATGTTTTTACCGTATAATACAACAAATTTTATAGTAGCAAACTGTAAAAATTGCTAATTTTACAGCAATAAACTGTAAAACCGTTAATTTTACAGCAATAAACTGTAAAACCGTTAATTTTACAGCACTAAACAGTAACATTGCTAATTTTACATTAATAAACTGTAAATTGCTAATTTCACAGTAATAAACTGTAAAATTGCTAATTTTGCAGTTTATTACAGTGCATTTTACAGTTTTAAACTGGAACCTCTACTGCTAGTATTATACTGTTGTTTTTACAATATAACACAGCCAAATTTTACGGCAATAAACTGTAAAATTGCTAACTTTACAGTAAGAAACTTTAAAATTCCTATTTTTACAGTTTATTACTGTGCCTTTTACAGTTTTAAATGGGAAACTCGGTTTCCAGTATTATATTGTAAAAACAACAGTTCATTCTTTGCAGTGTGGGAGGAAAACGCGTTCGAAAATACTCCTTGGTGGAAATTTTTTACTGTTTATTTCACAGACGAGTTGTAGGCAAAATGAACACTTTAATCTGATCTCTGGACCTTGCAGGAAAAATTGTTTGAAAATTGAATTTTTTAAGGGTATGAATTAGGCCTCATTGATCATCTTCGCACTGCTTTTTAATATGTTCGTCGCACACAGCTGAAGAGTTAGATCTTCAGCATGTACAGTAGGGTGGGGCGAAAAATAAAAAGTTTTTCAGATCAACTTCTAATAGTTGCCAAAAGTTGTCTTTGGTGATAGTTAGCTTTTGTGCAAAATTTGAGAAAAATCGGTTAATATCTTCAGGGGGCGCTGCGATCGCAAAGTTTTACCATAGCTTTTATAGGGATTTTATGGTTAAAATATGAAAAACAATGCCGTTAGCTAATCTCTTTGCATTTTTTTTACTCAAAAGATGTTTTCATGCATTAAAAGCATATGAAATGACTCACAAACATTATTTTATATGATATATTTATATTTCAAAAAAATCACTTTTTTCACGTTTTTGTTTCTTTTTAAATGCTTGAAATATAAATATATCATATAAAATAATTTTTTGTGAGTTATTTCATATGCTTTGAATGCATGAATATATCTTATGAGTAAAAAAAATGCAATGAGATTAGCTAACGGCATTGTTTTTCATATTTTAACCATAAAATCCCGATAAAAGCTATGATAAAACTTTGCGATCGCAGCGCCCCCTGAAGATATTAACCGATTTTTCTCAAATTTTGCACAAAAGCTAACTATCACCAAAGACAACTTTTGGCAACTATTAGAAGTTGATATGAAAAACTTTTTATTTTTCGCCCCACCCTAATGTACAGTGGCGTATATAGACTTAGATCTTGTCTTGTCTGTGTTTCGTTACTTCTATGTTTTGCGCCCTCCCTATTCCGTTAGATATAGAAGTGCACCCTGTCCTCGACTTATCACACCAAATTTAAAACTATTGCATGAAACAAAAATCTGGTATGGACCCCACACTACTTCCTTTTACGTGTAAATTTCTTAGTAGTTGCCTTAAGTGTTAAAAAAGAGCTTGGAGTGAGTAAGGTAACAATTCAAATATTTACTCCCCTAATCTACCACGAAACAATGCAAGAAATATTTTACAATGGTTATTTTTCTAAATATTGCTGATTTTAATATCATTTAGTGAATTTTTCGCAAAATATCTCCAATAGCGCCAAATTGAACCCAAATTCAAAAAATAATTTTTTCGCCAAATTTGTCGCCAACTTGGCGATATGTCGCCAACTTGGTGTCAAACACTTGGCGACCAAAAGCTTGGCGACATGTCGCCAAGTGGTGGCGCCAATTCATATCACTTGAGTCTGTATTGAAATTAACATTGATTTACCCCAAAAAAGGGGTAAAAGACCCCTTTGGGAACATTCGAATGCAATCACAAGGGGAGGTGCACAACTAGACCCCCCTCAGAGCCTACATACCAAGCTAGAAGTTTCCACGGCATATAGTTTTTGAGTTATGCGAGCCACATACGCACATACATCCGCACATACACCCGCACATACATCCGCACATACGTACATACAGACGTCAGGAGAAAACTCGTCGTATTTTACTCAGGGGTGGTCGAAATTGATTTTTCGGCTGTTTGTATGTTGTTAGGTTCATATGCACGTGCTGACAGGTCGAAAAAACTACGCGACATTCATTCAGGGGTGAGCAAAATCAAAATTTAGACTGAAATTTGAGTGAAATTTTTTTCGTGATCACAATACTTCCTTTACTACGTAAAAGGAAGTAAAAATAATACGGAGAAGAGATATTAGGTTACATTATAATAATTTCATTTCAATTTAAGTTAAGGCGATGAAACACTGAATTAAGAGATAAAATATTTTGGAAAAAAAATAGAACCGACTTCAGTTGGAAATTGCTCTAAAAAGTAAAAAATAATTTTTTTCTTTAAACACCATCGAAACTACTTTTAAACATAAGTTTTGAAGTCGGCGCAAAAAATATAGGTAAAATGATATTTAACCATATTTTGCCAACATTTTTTCAGAGAAATCATTGAAAATTAAAAGCAACATATTTGTACCATTACACGAATGTGTGGTAATCAATGAAATGAATCCATTAAAATTTATATTTATAGTTGAATTGTAGTTGCGTATGATTCTATACATTGTTTTTGCGCCGACTTCAAAACTTATGTTTAAAAGTAGTTTCGATGGTGTTCAAAGAAAAAATTATTTTTTACTTTTTAGAGCAATTTCCAACTGAAGTCGGTTCTATTTTTTTCCAAAATATTTTATTTCATTCTTTTTAGTGTAAATGCACTTAAAATAATCAAAATATAGTTAAAAAACCATGCAGCTGTTCAAAAAACTTGCAGACCTGGACTCGATCTCATTCCATCAGGAACTTCAACCCGACGCATTTAACCACTTGACCATCGGGTCGCTGATTGAAGTAAGGATTTACGATAGCACATATTGTTTTAAATAACATGAAATTTTAGTTTTTCGATCATAACTTTTTTTCTAGTGAACAAATATCGTCATATGAATACATGGTACCTAAGTTAACCATCTCCTATCGATTTAAAAAAAAAATCGTCCAAATCGGTTCAGTAGATCAGATGCTATGTGCGAACAAACAAAAAAAAAACATTCGCTTTGAATTGAGAACCTCCTCCTTTTTTGAAGTCGGTTAAAAATAGAAAGTAAAAGTAAGTAATTTGAATTGTGGGGAAGAGGTAAGAGTAAGACTTGGAAAATTGGTGCAAGCTTTTGCATTTCATGGAAAATAATTTTCAACTAAAGTGGACTCTTTAGCTTTTTTCAAACACCACAAATCAAAATCTTATTTTTTAAAAAATTGTGTCACTTTAATGGTCATTCATATCCCCCCCCCCCTCGCAGTGCAAAAAAACATTACACAGCAGATTTTGCCTAATAACTCAACACTCATGGTGTTTGATACATTTTATTTGTTTGTACTGATGTTTTTTGGTCACAACCAATATGAAACTCACGAAAAATAGTTACTTTAATATTTGACATATATTTATCATCTTCAGAATTTAATTTTACCTTGAATTTGACGTAAATACAAGGTATAAAATACAGAATTTTATAAAGGTACAAAAATTAACATAATATAATTGATTGTGCATATAATTTTTGAAAAAATTATATAAGTGCCGCAAATCAAAAACCATTTATTGCCACAATCGATTCAAAGCCCCCAAAAATGGCGCAAACGTCCATAAGAAAATTATACAGCATCGAAGGACCCCATTGCCAATTTTAACAAAGATCCGATCAAAACTGTCATTTTCTACCATAAAAAACTATTGGGTAGATCCCCATGGGGAGATGTACCTGCATAAGGACATTACAATCATTTTTTAAAAAATCATGCAGTTGTTCGAGAAATTCCTTGCAGACCTGGACTCGATCTCATTTCATCAGGAACTTCAACCTGACGCGCAGAACCACTTGACCATCAGGTCGCTGATTGAAGTAACGATTTACGATAGCACATATTGTTTTAAATGACATGAAATGTTAGTTTTTCAATCATAACTTTTTTTCTAGTGAACAAATATCATCATATGAGTACATGGTACCTAAGTTACACCATCCCCTATCGATTTAAAAAAAAATCGTCCAAATCGGTTCAGTAGATCAGATGTTATGTGCGAACAAACAAAAAAAAAAAGTATACGCTTTGAATTGAGAACCTCCTCCTTTTTCGAAGTCGGTTAAAAATATATGTTTAAGAAAAAAAAAGCTGTAACTCATAGTGCTGTTAATTTCTCTAGTTCGTGCACTGTGTAACCACGTGCACTCACTCGCATTGCCGCAGTGTTATTTATGTCACTGGGCATGGGTTAAGCCCTGAATACGCATGGATTGTGGCAATGGATTGACCATCTTGTGCTATACGGAAGTTCTAAGTCTTCATGTTAAAAGGAATGGAAATAAGCATTCCGGAAAACTAAATGATTGATAAAAACAAATAGTCTATTGTTGCATAAATATTTCATCGACGTTGGTGATAATGTAATCTGATAGTAATGTCTTTGCTGATGGGAGAATTATTTTAGGTACAGTAGAGTCTCGAAAATCTGAGGTAATTGGGGCTCATGCCACCTCGGATTACTGAAAACTCGGATTATCCGGAAAAAAATCTTAACAGCAGAAACGTAACACTTTTCAATCATCATTAGTGAGATAAACTTAATTTCAAGTCGTTTTACATATCAAGTTATTATTTCCAAAGCATATCTTAATATATCTCTAGTAGATAAAGAATATTTCGTGACACTTAATGTCTTTGACACCAACCTCTCAATACATTTTTTACTACTTTATTGTGAGTACAAAAGAAAATTTTCCAATAGCAAAAGGTTCTTATTTTCAGATTTTAATGCAAATTATCTTTTTAGCTATTGAAGATAGACCTTAAAATGTCAATAAAAGAGCCTCGGATTAAGTGGAACCTCGGACTTTTGAGACTCGGATTTTCGAGACTCTACTATATTATCATAAAAAGTAGCATATCTGACCTTGGCAAGCAGGGGGCTCTGCGGACCAGTTACTTGATGGAAGACAAGTGGCTTGATCACTACCTATAAGGGTTTGTCCATCTCGACACGAGAAGACGACTTTTGTGTCTAACTTGGTACTTGGATTGCTCACATGGAGTCCAGGGCTTGCAGGAATCTTTGGACAATGAACAGCTGGGAATGAAATGAAGCGAAAATGTTATCGAAATTTATTCTTAAAAAAATTATAAAAAAAAGTACAGTTGAACCTCATCAATCCGGTCTATACTAAACTAAACTTCGCTTAATCCCGGCAGCCATTTATGTATTCATATTACTGTATAAATAAAAGGGGAATTAACTCAATAATGTACTTTTGTAGGCCATATTTTGTACTTTCGTAATTTTATGCAGTTTCATATCTTATTCTTTTGATTCAAAAATACAATTTTTGTGTACAGTGGTTTGTTCATGCACCTTGGCCCAACTTTTAGGTTATTTCGTTTAATCCACACTTTATTAAATTTGTACGGCATGGACCCCCTGTTTGTATTATTGAGGCTTCGCTGGGATAACATTCCGGTTTAGGCAATTAAATCTCGAAATATTCACTTGAATTGTACACAAATAATTAAAGAAGAGAAAAATGCCTGTTTTAAATAGGTATACACAACGTTAATGAAGTTCAAACGGTGCAAATTATAGCATACATTGACCTTGGTGTTACAAGTAACCGTTTTGCAGCGCAGAAGACGTACGTAAGTTTGTGGTTGAAAAGACATTTGTCATCAGGTGTTCTTTCATTTGATGACACACGTATATGTATTTTATTCGGTATACAAACATATCGTTTTCAAGTTACAGCACTATACTCGACAGCAACTTAAGTTGACACTGACGTCACTACGCGTGGAAGAAAAACGGAGCTAACAGAAACCTTCTTGGCAAATTAGCGGAGATCACCAACTGTGTGTGAACTCTTATTGGCTGGCGCGTCAATTCAAATGGATGTACGCTTCCGCACTACTCCGTTCGTAAAATTGAAAATATAAAGAAAATTACGAATACTATGACAAAAAAATGCTACATATGAGTAGATGAAACACTCTAATCTGATTTCTAAAGGGAAAGATCTAATTTCACCTAAAATTCGGACACCACGCAAAGAACTACTTCCTTCGCATGGTCTCGGCTTATTTCTCTAGTGTCAAGAAAGGTTGCAGCCGAGTATAAATATTTTTAAACCGATATTTGTATCCACTTGTTTATGTGTTTTATGTTTTTAATGAATTCTAATCAAAATATTAAAATATAAACATAAAAAATACTAAAAAAAGAAAGAGAGCTACCAGTATGAAAATATACTGGTCTAACAATTAGGAACATTTTTATTTGCTTACCATATTGTGTCTTTTGTTTCAATTTGTAAATAAATTTTTATGTGGTTTTAAAATCTTTTGATGACTTTGGTGGACAAATGGAAATTCAAGTGTTTCATCAAAGACGGAACAATAAATAGCTCAAAAATGTTAGAAAATAAAAAAAAGGGGACTCGTTTTCGTTTATAAGAGCTGGGAGTAAGTAGAGCTGTATAATTTAAAGCGGATCAGAAGAACAAAAACCTATTTGTTATAGCTGCATAAACATAAATCTACATTTCACATTCACTAAGAGCAAATAACATTTGTTTCAATTAAAATTTTTGCTACACAAATTTTTATGGCAGACTTATATAATGTATAAGCTCAAGGGCCATTCCATGTGATGGAACGGGACACTTGGAGTTGTTTTGTCAGTAGATTTTGCTCCATAAATACAAATAAAACAAGCTAGGAATTTGTTTGTTGGTACCAACAGCTAAGATTTGGCATGAGAATTACATGGAAAGTCAAAAGTTCATAGTTTTAAAGAAAATGATTCAAGGATAAGCAATATAATGCCTGTGACGGAACGGGACTCATACGAGTCCCATGCCGTCACAGGCATTTTAATGCTTAAAACTCGATTATTTTCAAACAACTAATTAATGTAAAATTTTCTACGTAATTTGTATGACAAATCTTTGCCGTTGCTACCAACAAAAAAATTCCTAGCGTGTTTTATTTGTACTTGAACAAAATCTACTGACAAAACAGCTCCAAATTTCCCGTTCCGTCACTTGGAATAGCCCTCAAGTATTTTCGGAAATTCATTGCGGGCAGCTTCATACCATTAGAGGCAATTGCGATTTAATATCTACTTAGAATCGCTCGAGAGTCTGTGGGTGGGTAGGTTCGATTCCGGAGGCAAGCGGCGGAGATAATGAATTCTCACCTGCCACGATTATGTCAACTGAGTGTCTATGCCCCATGGGAGTTATGCAAGTAAATCGTCCGGAATCATCCTTCTGGGCATGGTATATTGACAGCCGATACTCCAGCTGAGGGTCTCTGCCGGCCTCGTTGGTCCACCCTGCAAAGTAAGGCACCATCAAAACAAGAGCCTAGACTAATTGCAACTTCTACTCAAATGAGTCATACGTAAAAACAGTAATACCCAACCCTTTCTTGACCAGAGGACTCATATTAAAATGAATCTCGATGGTTAAAACGCATGCAAAGTTTAGACATATTTATTATTATTGTTGTTATTCAGATAGCATGGAAAAACACGAAAAAGGCAAGAAAACTACAAACCGAAGCTGTCCCTAACATTACTAAATGTTTATTTTGTTTGTATTAAGTTTCCATCTGTTTTTTAGAAATTAATTTCTGACAGTCTGACTTCAAACTTTCATGAATCATTCTTCTCGCAGAAAGAAGATGAGCATTTGTTTTGGAAGGCTCTGGAACATATAGAATATGTTCCGGTATGAATATTTTGATCAATGAGCCATATATGGTCTGCTGGCCATAGGCTAGGCATCACTGGTTAAGAATATTCTTTCTCAAGTTACTTTCGAACAATTATTACTCTTATTTTTCTTCCTAAATCAAAATCGGGACATCTGTTTACGCATTGCAGTGATTCAGACAGACAGCTATAAACATAGATCCACACGTTAAACTTAAATCCTTACTCCTTTTGCATTGATGGCTAAAAACTGGTTCATCCCACAGACAGATACAGATACACACGTTAAGCTTTAAGCATTTTCCCTTTAATGTCGCGGTTTAGAAAACTTCCAATACAGCAGATCATCTATATGTTTTTTTTCTGCTAGTTCGTCATTTCCTTTTTCATTAAGTTATATTTTCCATTAACCTACATGCAGCAAAACGAATCTGGTTCGTCATTTTGTTTTCTTATCACACTGTATAATGATCAGTTTTACAATCATTATGTAACAAAAAACAACTAAATAAGAAACATTAGTTGAAAACAATAAACATTCAGCCAGACTTTGTTCAGTTATTTTCTTCGTTAGACTCCACCAGGCATTTACTTTACGTACTTCAACCATTGAAATGAGTATTAATTTAACACCAGTAACTTTCGCTTTTTGGAAATGAAACTATATCGTTAGACAGCGGCATTCTATTTAACATGAGGAAAATACAAATTAAGATAAAATAAGAAAAAAATCAGTTTGTCAACTTGCAATGGAACTGAAACTTAATTTTTCATTTTTTCTCTAATCAATCCGACAAGATTTGATGAAATGGTAGAAAAGAGTTCAGCTCTTAAAGATAACAATTCAGCTAATGAGATCTGAGCGAATTGGAACATATATTCTTAATTTGTTTGATTCTCAATGCTTTTAGCTGTACTGTCGGCAACGCTTAAACGAATACTGTCGGTTCCAAGAAATATTATTCGATTAAGCGGCGTTTTTCTTTAAGCGGGGATCTTTAACGTTCCGTCTACGGCATGGAAAATATTCGGTTCCGGGATATTTCATTCGTGTGAGCTGGGTATTCATTTATCCGTTACTCGATTAAGCGGGGCCGACAGTATTTTCAAGCGGATGTTCTAATTTAAACGTATTTTAAATGTACTTTGCTTAAAAGTAAAGAAACAAACTATAAGAAATCGAAACAATTATAAACTGACATTTATTTTGCAGAGCATTTTAAGAGAAAATAAAAGAGCGTATTAGTTTTATAAAACTATTCTAAAATTCTTTACAGACTGGCCAAAATATTCGTTGAATAAACAAGACGATTAAAAGGACTATTCAAAAGTTGTACTAACCATTAAAAACCCTTTAATTCTCGCTTAGAGCCGCCTAAGAAATTGTGTGAAACTTTATATTTAGCCTTAGATCAGTAACCCACGCACGGATAAATTTAAAGATTACATTCAGCTTCAGCGCTTGCATGGAAAATGAGTTAAGCAAAAAGACTGCTATTAGAAGTTGTAAAAGGAACTTTTTGGATGGCAGACGACGAGGAGTAGAAATTTGGAAAAGAAATAGAAAGAAGAAATTCTTTTTGTAAAATGCCTTGCAGAAAATTCAATTTTTAGGGGGTGCTGTGCAGAATTTTTCTTTCTCTGCTTTTTACGTTTCCTAATTTTCGTAAGGTTTAAGACATTTTTTTTATCAATTGTATAAAATCTCAAAACAATTAAATTTACTTAAAATTCGTACACATTTTGAAAAAATACTTACAATCTTATTAAAATTTAACTTATATCATCTGCCGTTCGGAAGGATCTCGTTTTCCGAAAATAAAGTGATTTTTGTTACATAGGTATGATAAGAAAAAAAATTAATGACTTCTGTGAACTTTTCATTAAAGGTCTTATTTGTGAACTCCTGAGTTTTTCATTTAGCTTTCTTCTATGTTAAGCAGGCTGTTGAAAAAATTAATGGATTCGTTAAATTTTACAATTTTTGAATTTTGAGAAAACGGTACCATATTTTAAAGGACTCTAAACATTTTCAGAAAATGTTTGTCTGTTTGTCTGAATGTGTCTCTATCTTTCTCTATACTTGTATGTAGGTGAACGCGCTAACGCAAAAAGTACAAAAAGGAATCCAATCCCTCTAAAAGGAGAACAACATTTGAATGTTGAAATACACAGCCAACTCGGTTTTTCCATCCAAGGACTGCAGTTTCTTGCTTGTTAGCACTCATCAGCTTGGAATAAGAAGTAACCGAGCTGAAGTCAAAAATTCTCTTTTTGAAGCAAAGAGAGAATGTCTTTTTCAGTAATCGTGTTTGTTCTACCTAATTCAGAAATGCACAAGTTCTCACTGCAGTTGGCATGCAACTGAATCCTAATAATAACTCGTGCTGATCAATTTGGACACCAATCGCTTCAAGGGGCGATTCACAGTAGAACATTATTATCGGTTGGCGAAACTTTCCATGATTATATTGTCCATATTATTTTTGAGTAAAGCTTATTTCTAGCATTATTAACAGCGTTTTATTGGTATATGAGCACATGGCTATACAAAAAAAGTTTTTAAAAAAAGCAACGTTTTTATTACTTATAGCAAATTAAAAAAATATTTAGCAGTAGAATCAATGGTGAAAAAGGTTTCTTACAGGAACTAAAATCACATTTGTCATGGAAAGTGCTAATCTCAAGATTCATACAATTTCTTTTAAAGTCTTTACTGTATTGTTAATAGTTTTTAACCGACGAAAAAACGGAGGAGGTTCTCTATTCGACCAGTATATTTTATTTTTTTTTTTTTTTTTATGTATGACCACGCATAACTTTTTACTGAATAGACCGATTTTGTTAATTTTTTTTTGTTGGAAAGGGTACACCTCCCTGGTGGTCCCATGGTCCCCTGATGCGGGGTTTGAGAACGGAACCCTGAAGAAATTGAGGGAAATCTTCAGAATTCCGTTCATGCGCACCCTCTTTGCGCATGAATTGAATTTCAAATTTCACGCGCACACACTTGCGATTTGATGTCCATTAGGTCACAGTAGCTCGCCGATAGAGTGGATTTTCAAGCAGCAGAAAAAAAATGCACTGTCTACGTCGAACGATTATGCGGCATGCAAATCGCAGTTTTACTGATAGAACATATTTAGTCCTGAGTGCCCCAATTTTTTAAAAAAATATATTTTCAGGCTCCCATCACATAAACTTTTAAATTTTAAAATTAGTGATGCACTAATGAATCGGCGGTAAATGGTTACTTTGTGGATTAACCTGTAGGCCAGTTTTAGCATCATAATCGGGTAAAAAACTAGTAATTTAAAAATGTTTTAATTAAATCAGCATAGAAATAAATCCTAAAAAGAAAAAAAAATGTTGTTAGTG
Source organism: Uloborus plumipes (assembly GCA_038373865.1). Taxonomy (NCBI): domain Eukaryota; kingdom Metazoa; phylum Arthropoda; class Arachnida; order Araneae; family Uloboridae; genus Uloborus; species Uloborus plumipes. The sequence goes on from JAXGGA010006469.1 coordinate 45,325, forward strand.
GCAATCGCTTAAAATTTTAGACGCTTTAATAAAGTGAGATGAAGCGTCACGATGGCAACATGACACTATTCCGGTTATACATTTACACTGAAAAGAATGAAATAAAAATAAAATTTTATAAAAAAAAGTAAAACCGACTTCAAAAACGCAGCTGAAAATAGCTCTAAAAAGTAAAAAATAAATTTATTCTTTGAACACCATCGATACTACTTTTAAACATGAGTTTTGAAGTCGGTGCCGAAACAGTTAATAAAATCATTCGTGCCCATTCTTCAGTTACATGTTTCATAATAAAAACAGCCATAAATATTTCATAATCAATTACAAGTGTTGTTTGAGAGGAAACATCAATCAAATGGTACAATCAATGGGTACGAATGATTTTATTAACTGTTTCGGCACCGACTTCAAAACTCATGTTTAAAAGTAGTATCGATGGTGTTCAAAGAATAAATTTATTTTTTACTTTTTAGAGCTATTTTCAGCTGCGTTTTTGAAGTCGGTTTTACTTTTTTTTATAAAATTTTATTTTTATCTGCTAATGTGATACGAAAATAGTTTAGGAAACTTCAAACCACTTGCCTTCTGGATATTTCCTATATGAGTGACTGACTTGCCAATGGGGTATTCCATATTTTCTGATCCACAAACACTCTAAATGCAATATTGTCCCGGGATATACGATCAATTTGCCTTCGTTGCTTTGGGCTATTGGTCCTAACTGGTGCCTGAATAGGATTGTTGGCGGCTTCTCCACTGAAAAAAAAAAAGTATTCTATTACTATATTCCATTAATGATTATTGAAAAGAGTGCAATTTTTAGTAGTAGCAACTGGACCTGATTTACTGTCAAGCCCACTGTCTTAGATAGGTCCCAACATTATATTGGCTTAGAGAAAATTACAACGTTAAGAAGGCACAAATAAGCAGGGGCAAAGAAAGAATTCGATTTAATCGAATTCTTTCTGTCCATTTCGTACCTGGTAGAAAGCTTCGGTTCAATCTTTATTTTCCCATTGGATCTTTTTTAGCTAAAATTTTTTTTATTGGTGTTCGGGTAATCCGATGTGTTTGCTTTTTAAGCTTCTATTTCCGTTGCTTTTGTCGGATGTCTGTGCATCCATAAGCTCAAATTTTTTTTTTGCATTGAAAAAGGCGTTCCTTGTACCGCCGAAACACGTGTCTGCAGTATCCCTGCTTATTTGTGCCTTCTTAACGTTGTAATTTTCTCTACATCAATAGCGAATCAAATGTACCCAATTTGAACAGTCGATTAAACAAAAGTTGTAGCTCTACAAGGATAATGTTGTAGTTGTTGTTGTAGTTGTTGTTGTAGTTGTTGTCTTGTGACAGCTAAGCTGGCAATATGAGGAGTGCGCTGCTTCACTTTTACAAGTGTACCGTCATTTGGTGTGAAGTCGACTTCCACAGTACACGCATATGCCACAGGGACCCGTGGATAGGGTGGGCATCCATTTACAGCATAACAACACAATCACACAAAGAAAGGACAAGGGAGAGAAAGTACATCCATGCCCGAGCCGGGATTCGAATCCGGGACCACACCATCTGGGTCAGACTTCTCTGACCACTAGACAAGATTGCCGACAACAAAGATAACATTGGCAAAATTTGGCAGCTGAAATCTTAGAGTTTGCTGGTAATTATGTCTTCTCACATCGGACTGACTTCTGCTTTTTGTGAGAGGACAAAGGGAAAAAACGGTATACTTGCAATAAAAAGCACAGATTATTCTCTAGTATGCAATACGGGAAAACAAATTCGTAACAACAGCGCAAAGAATGTTTCGAACATAGAATATGATGTTTCCGGGCTGTTGTGCCATGGTATGAGTGAAGACATTCCAAACGTTTCGGTCGCAATTGCAGCGGCCATCTTCAGTGGCGTTGACGGAGCTTCCAGGGAAGATTCCTTTCGACGACTGATGCAATGTTCGAAGTGTTAGCAGTATTTATCAGGGAAGTACCCTCGTCCGGGATTGACTGATGATGAGTGCCTGAGCGCCTTGTTCCTGGTTGCCAGGAACATTGGCAACGCCACTGAAGATGGCCGCTGCAATTGCGACCGAATCGTTTGGAATGTCTACACTCGGACCACGGCACAACAGCCCGGAAACATCATATTCTATTGACACCGGCCGTGAAAGCCTTCGCTCTTACAATGTTTCGAACAGTTTATGAACGAAATCCATCCCAGGATTAATGCATTAAAAAGGGCACAAAATCTTTTCATAGCTACTAAAGGAGATCATGTGGATTTGTACTGATGTTTTTATATTAGTCGTAGAAAAGTTTTGTGCCATTTGTAATTTTTATATCCTGGGATGGATTTCCTTTATGAACTGCTCGAAACATTCTTTGTATTGTTATTACGAACTTAAGTTCTGTAATGAATACCAGAGAATAATTTTTGTCTTTTTTCACGGAGATGCAGTTTTTCTTTTTGTTCCCGCATAGGAACCTCGGATGAATCCAACGCGAATTAAAAAAAAAACGAGCTAACTCTAAGAAGTCAGCTGCCAAATCTTCCCAATATAACTCTCGTAGCTCTTAAATTTAAAAAAAGAAAAAAAAAACGACTGTTCAAATACGGTTAATTTGATTCAGACACCCTGTAGATCTATATGAAAAAATGGTTTTAACTAGCTCATTTCATTATTTAAAATCAACAGCAATGTATAAAATGTACAGCAATATGGCTTTAATATCAAGACAGCCTTGTTTTGTTATCCCTCGTATTTCGTCCAGGTAGTCGACACTTTCAGTACACCCTAGTCTACAGCGTATTCAATGACATAAAAGGTGATTATTTCCACCTTATAGCATTTTGTTCGCTTGTACTGTTATACAGACCTACCGCCTACTGTCAGAAAATAATTTAATCAGGTCCTGAGTAGCATGAACAATGGGGGGGGGGGGGGGGGGTGAAATCTTGATATTCGTGATATAGTAAGTTAGTCTCTGAGAAGAAATATAGCTTTGAAATCAGAATGGAAAGAGCTGAAGCAAAATATTTTTGTTTTCTATTTATTGCAATTATTTATTGCAAGTTTCAGTTATAACTCACTATGTAAAAAACATGTGTTTGAAGATGACTTTATTAAAATAAATTTGTAATTAATAAACTTCATTCATATTTTAATTTTATCATTCTCAAAAATTTAAAATCAGGTAATATTTTTCTCATTCTAGAATCCGTTTTTAATTAACGATCTTTAAAAATTAATTCCCATTCTCTTTTTATTCGAAGCCAAATCTCGTTCTGAAACTTTTCGATGAGTAGTTACAGCTTTTTTTCCCTTCTTGCTGGTTATAAGTCTTCATTACTGTGCTTTTAACAAAGTAAACTAATAGACACTTTTAGGGAACTGCATTTTTAAATTTTTTTTGCCAGAAAAACTCTTTTGTCTTAACATTTTAAAGACATTTAATAGAATAAAAAATCTTCTTCGGCTATTGCGTTTGTCAGTAAAAGTTTTTAGATAAGAGCAAATGCTGTCAAAAGTGTGATGAATGGGTTTACACGAAAAAGGAATGAACGTATACATAAAAATGCTGGTTACTAATAAAATGTTATTTAAAAATAAATAAGCATATCAGGGAAGAAAAGCCTTACAAAAAGTAAGTTTTCTCATTGCCAAAAGTCCAGTCAGTATACTAGAACATATTTTACTAAAAAAAACTACCTGCTCTGTTAATGACTTTATTGCATTATAAACTTGGTTCTGGAAGCGAAGAACTCATGAAAGTCATTAATTTTTTTAGAGAAATTGAATAAAGGAATCAAAAACAGTCGAATTTGCGGTTGTCTTTACTGCCTTAAATATTCGTGAACGTTGAAGAAAGAAATCTAAAGCTGCATTTTCTCTAATACACACATACAGAGTTCAGCAAAGAGGATAGTTTATAATTAAAAGAGCACAGAAACGTCATTTAAGAAACATTCGTCACAAATCTGTACATCAGAACCAGAACGACGTAAGTCCAAAAATGACGATTTTCACTTTATTGCTTCACTGAATGTAGAATCTTATTCCGTATCGACCCATGAGTACGTTATTCTATAAAACAAATTCTTGCACAATTATTTAGAAGCATTAAAAGAGCACGAGTCCCATCTTTTGTATGTATTCGGCAAACGTTTTTGCCTTCTGCTGAAAAGTTACGAAAATGGACTTACGTTAGTCTGGTTCTGAGGTACAGATAAAGCATCTAAAATCAAAGGAGAGTTGGTGCTAAAATTAAAAATTTGGAGAGTACCTGTACAAATTTTTAAAGAAACTCTCATCGGTTTTTAGAAGAGATAGTGCTAGTTGTCCATGAAGGTGTTGCTATATAGAATGAATTAGAACAGCGTTTCAATAAAAGCGTACATAGGGTTTGAACGTTGCATGTGTTTGTGCAGACATTTTAGAACTTCCACTAACATCCCATTGCTTTTCACTTCCTCGAATGAAACATTCCTTATTATTAATTGAACTAAAACGGCAGTGATAGAAAATGTTACAAAGCATAGTTCTGCAACCTACTTCTTTTCTTTAAACTTGAATCTGATTTAAATTCTGTTGAGATCGTATATATTTACACCCATTTATGATACAGAAAATAGAGCAAAACATAGGTCGCGGCAATCATAAATTTTCTTTTTCTTAAACCAAAATATTTTTTATCGTTTAGACAGAAAACGTTTTGACTCATTTCCTGCTATTGAAAGTAAAGAGTGTTTTTTTAGAGGTATAGAGCTTTAAGTTGGCAACACTTTTTTGACTGGCGGCCATTTTGTCAACTGTCAAGTGATTTATGTTTAGTTTAGTTTGGCATTTCAACATGATGCCACACGATCACCTAGCAAGGCGTGAAGTCGGTGAATGGGCCCAAAACAAGATTGCCGTTGATCCCGATTTTCATAAGTGAATTTTGTTTAGCGATGAAGCTCACTTTTGGTTGAATGCATACGTCAATAAACAAAACTGCCGTATTTGAAGTGATGATAATCCTCAAGTGTATGTTGGGACACCATTACATCCAGAAAAACTGACTGTTTGGTGTGCTTTATGGGCTGGTGGAATTGGTCCGTACTTCTTTAAAAACGATGCTGGCCAGAACGTTACAGTCAATGGTGACCGCTATAGAGCCTTGATTACTGACTTTTTCGTTCATCAGTTGAACAATTATGATGTGCAGGTGCTATAGTTTCAACAAGATGGCGCAACATGTCACACAGCTCGTGGCACAATTGATTTATTGAAGAGTACGTTTGGTAACTGCATAGTTTCACGTTTTGGGCCCGTGAAGCGGCCTCCAAGATCGTGCGATTTAACGCCGCTTGACTATTTTCTGTGGGGATATGTGAAGTCGCTAGTCTACGACGATAAGCCCACAACGATTGACCACTTAAAGAACAATATTTGCCGCGTTATTGCCGATATACGACAACAAATGTTGGGAAAAGTAATCGAAAATTGGACCTGCAGATTAGACTACGTCCGAGCAAGTCGTGGCCGTCAATGCCAGAAGTCATATTTAAAGTATAATGCTAGAAGATTATTTTTCGAATAAAATAAATTTCATGTCAATTAAAAAAAATCATCTTTATTTTATTCCATTTCAAAGTTCTATACCTCTAAAAAAACACCCTTTATTACGCAATCGCTCTTCTTTTTTGTTTCAAAAATGCATGGGGTTTGTTGAAGATATTTATATAGTTCATATTGTGGCATTGTAGTTAAATTGTGTGCAATACCTTGTTTCTTCATCAAAAATTCGGAGACAATTAACAAAATTGACAAAAATTTCAGTGATTTTCCAAGACATTTAAACATACTACAATATAACATAATACATATTTTTAAAAAAACCTTACAGGCGTAGTCATTCTCCTGTGACAATCCATAGCAAGTCGGCTTGACGCCGTCCCAGTCTCCATGCACACACCGCCTCCGCACACTGCCTATCAGGCTGTACTTCCCAATGTCTTTACACCTGAAGACCAGTTCGGTATGGGGCGGGTGTTCCGTTTCTTCCTCATCAATAAGTTGGTCGTCCAAAAAGGCCACGAGGTTTGGTTCGGTGTTGTAGAAAATGCACGATTTGTTCGCTCGGTCTTCGTCGGGGGGTGGATCGGGCTCTGCCTCTAAAGAACAGGAAAAGGGCTCGTTTTAGTTACATTTTTGCCGAAACCAAATATTAGTTTTATTTTGTCGCAAAAGTAGAGTTTCAAGTTAGCGTACAGGATTCTGAAGCAGGATAAAGCAATTCGCTTAATACAATCTAACTTAAATTAGTCCAGGCTTAGGTAAACTGAAACTTTCGATCGTAAGAAAAACATGTTTTTAACTTTTCTCATATTTGTGTTTTAAATATGTGTAGTCAAAAAGTTAGCTGAGGCTGATAAAACCTATCTTAATGTTTCATGCACAATCAGTCCTTCTACATAATTTTAACTTCGTTATTTCAGCATTTGTAGAGGAGTGGTAGTTTTTTTTTTTGCCTTACGGGTCATTCCACGTCAAGTGATCCAACGTTTTTTACCTTACATTTTTGTATTTCTTTCAAATTTTTCTCATCAATTGTACCCTTTAAGGTAATCAAAAATCTCAATTTTTAGACTTTTATCTCTATTATTTTTTCATTTATGAGACTTTGAACTTTGGAAAAACCCTCGTTTTTCCATGGATAAGGGAAGATAAAAGGGACCATAAGTCGGCACCAAATATAGATAGAACGATTTGGTAAATAGCATTTCAAAGTACGTTAGTTAACGCTTAATCTGATATGCAACATGACCAATTTGATAAAAATTTTCTTTTTCAAAAAATGAAATTTAAATTTCAAATTTCAATTTCTCAAAAAACATATAATGAATTTTTTTCAAAAAATTCTCAAAAATTCTTGTGTATTTTATCTATGTTTGTACAAATTTTTAGATTGGGATCTCAATGGGATCATATTTTTTTGAATTTTTGAATAAAACTGTATAGGAAAAAAATGATATTTTTTAGATTCTATTTATTTAAATACTAAGTTATCTTGCTTGTGATGGTCTAAAAAGTAGTAAACAAACATGAATATGTTTAAAGTAAGCTGGCATGAGCTTATAGATTTGTCAGGTTCACCCCCTCACCCCTTCCTCCCCCGCACAACCACTCTTTTTTAATTCAAAACTGTTCAAAATGTTAAAAAAAACTCTTTGATACAAAATGAATAGTAAACTTATTTAAAGTTGGTAAATGGGTTTCCTTATAACTAAACGAAGTATCCCCTCCTCCACCCAAATATACCATTAACGCTGTACTATTATGACATCTAACCTGGGGATTGAATTGACTATTATTTTTACTCTAGGTAAGTGAGCTAGCATTAACTTGTAAATTGGTCAGCTCCCCCTCCCTTCCTTCCCGACCCACCATTTTCCCCCCAAACTGTTTCAAATGCTAAAAAAAAACCTTTTTGATACAAAATGAACAGTAAACTTATTTAAAGTTGGTAAATGGGTTTCCTTATAACAAGGCAAAGTAAAACCCTTCTCCCACCCAAATATACCATTAACGCTATACTAATATGACGTCTCAACTGGGGATTGATTTGAGGATTATTTTCCCCCTAGGTATATATTGTTTTTCAGACGAAGTGTTTCTTTTTTCAATCCGACCTTCACAAAGAGTACTTCCATTCAACATCTGAATTTAAACTTATGATTCATTTCATCCCCTCCCCAAGCACCAATCTTCAATTTTGGAGGAAGAAAAGAAACGGTTCGCCCCAAGATCATAGCAAACAGCAAAATAGCACTGCTTCCCCTTGTTCTCATAATGTTTTCCCATTATTTTCACACAAAACTGAAAAGAAATCAAAGTATCAGGTTATAGGCCAGTCCCCATCACTGCCTTTCCTTTCTCTTATTGGACAAAGCTCATGTGCTAATGGGAAAGAGTAACAAACAGAACAAACTGAAACACTACCAGACATCAGTAGAGACTGAGGTTTTGAAATGGGGTTAGGCGGGATGATAAAAAATAAAAGTTTGGAGCGGGAAGGTAGGAAAAGGGGGGGGGAGCAATCTGTACAGAAGTTAAACAACATGAGAGGTTATGATCAAAAAAGTAGTGTTTGTTTAATATATGGATATAGATATATCTTGCTGCATTACTTTCCTTTACAACAAAATGAAAAAGAACACAAACAATTAAAAAAAATAAATAACAGCTGCACACTAGATAATGTGGGAAGATAGTTATGGGGACACAGACATATGATCTGATATTTTGATTTACTTTCAGTTTTGTGCGAAAAGAATAGAAAAAACGATGAGAACAAGGAGAAACAGTGCTATTTTTCCGTTTGCTATGATCTTGGGGCGACCCAATGATTTCCTCCCTTCAAAATTGAAGATTGGTGCTGGGGTAGGAGATGAAATGAATCATAAAGTTAAATTACAGATATTGAATAGAAGTACACTTTGAAGTTCGGAACGAAAAGAAACACTTCGTCTGAAAAACAATATATATATATATACCTAGGGTGAAAATAATCCTCAATTCAATCCCCAGGTTGGACGTCATATTAGTATAGTGTGAATGGTATATTTGGGTGGGGAGGAGGATACTTCGTCTAGTTATAAGGGAACCCATTTACCAACTTTAAATAAGTTTACTATTCATTTTGTATCAAAGAGTTTTTTTTAACATTTTGAACAGTTTTGAATTAAAAAAGAGTGGTTGTGCGGGGGAGGAAGGGGTGAGGGGTGAACCTGACAAATCTATAAGCTCATGCCAGCTTACTTTAAACATATTCATGTTTGTTTACTACTTTTTAGACCATCACAAGCAAGATAACTTAGTATTTAAATAAATAGAATCTAAAAAATATCATTTTTTTCCTATACAGTTTTATTCAAAAATTCAAAAAAATATGATCCCATTGAGATCCCAATCTAAAAATTTGTACAAACATAGATAAAATACACAAGAATTTTTGAGAATTTTTTGAAAAAAATTCATTATATGTTTTTTGAGAAATTGAAATTTGAAATTTAAATTTCATTTTTTGAAAAAGAAATTTTTTATCAAATTGGTCATGCTGCATATCATATTAAGCGGCAACTAACGCACTTTAAAATGCCATTGATCAAATCATTCTATCTATATTTGATGCCGAGTTATGGTCTCTTTTATCTTCCCTTATCCATGGAAAAACGAGGGTTTTTCCAAAGTTCAAAGTCTCATAAATGAAAAAATAATAGAGATAAAAATCTAAAAATTGAGACTTTTAATTACCTCAAGGGGTGCAATTGATGAGCCAAAAAAGAAAGAAATACAAAAATGTAAGGTAAAAATTTTCTCAGATTTTGGATCACTTGACGTGGAATGACCCTTACGCAAACCAAGTCCGTTCAATGGCTGACAATCATATTTGGGTTGCAACTTTCCCCTAGTTATCTGAGTGGTATCATGGGATAGAGACCATGGAAGGCACAAGGGAACAGAAGTTCTGGGTTGTGAGAAGTGTGACGCCACACATCCCGTTCGAAAGCTCCCAGAAGTTTTCGTTTAGTTTCTGCATGCAGCCTTAAATTGTTAAGCAGGTATCAATAATTTTCGACAGTTTACTTGGCCGAAGATTTTTCAGGAGTTTCGCAATCGTTTCAGTGTAGAAAGTTTTGTTTTGACTTACCCTCACAATATGTAATTTTGCTTTGCAAATAATATTGTCAAAAAAAAAAAAACTTTTCTATTGTTGTGATGGGATATCAAACATTTTGCATTCTGCTCACTTTGTGTATAGTAAATAGCGAGGCACCCGATTACTGCCATTATTTAAAATATTTTTTAACCAGATTCTTTATGCATCGTAGTAAATCTTGTAGTGATTGTAACGGCTTTAAATACAACGTTTGGGCACAATTTATTTTAGGTTTTTTTAATGTTTTTTTTTATGTTTTTTAATCTTTAAACAAAAATTAGACAACAACACAAGGAGTTTTCTAAAAATGTTTAAAAACAATAATATCGTTCTAATTTTAATGACGCTATAAAGTGTGTATATTAAGTAATGAGAATATTTATGTCCTGACTCGCCTGTTCGCCAAAGAGGGCCCCCGACCGGTTGTAGTCGATAGTGTAGCCTTCGACATAGAAAACGCTCTACTCAGCAGTCGCCTACTATCTTTATTTGAGGCGGGATCACGCGTAGCGTAGACGTCTTCAAAAAAGTGTGTTCAAGCTCAGATTGCAACAAAGCACTGAACAACGTTACGCAACCAAATTTTGCTTGGAAATGATTCACAAACGTACGGCAGGGAAAGCTTATTGCAAGCATAAGTTTTAGATGGGACAAAATGTTTAAAGGAGAGAGTGGAGGACGAGCCTCATGCAGGTCACACGTCAACACCAAGAACCGCAGAAAACGAACAGCGTGTGCGAAGTTTGCTGAGCACAGACCGGCGTTTAAGTGTTCGCATGATCGTAGAACTGCTAGGAATGGATAAAATAGCTGTGCACAAAATTATCAGTGAGGATCTTGGGATGAGGAAGATTTGCGCCAAACTCGTGCTGTAAGTTTTAGCAGACGTTCAAAAGCAAAACCGTTAGGCCATTTCAAAAAGGTCTTCCATATCCTCCCTACAGCCCCGACCTTGACCCTCTCTCCCAGCAGACCTTTTCATTTTCCCTAAAGTGAAAACCGCCAGCAAAGGGTGCCATCACGGGACCTTAGATGATGTCAAAAAAGCTCGCACACATGCTCTGAAGGATGTTTCGGTTGGTGACTTTCAGGGAGCGCACAAAGCGTGGAAACGTCACCTGTAGAAGTGTGAAGATGCTCAAGGAGCATATTTTGAAAACTACTAAAGTTTTGTAGTGATATCTCTTTTGCATTATTTTTTGTAGACTTATTATCATTACTTAAAATACACACCATGTATTTATGGAATCATTAATAACACTGTTCGACAAAAAAAACCTTGAAAATGCTTCTGGTATTTTGAAGGCTGATTCTTATGTAAAATGACCCCCTGAATCCGAATATGACCCCCGTTTTTCCCCATCACGTCCCAATTTTTTTTTAAAACGCCCCCCTTTTTTTTTCATTTTTCCTTAGTTTCAGGGCTATTATTTTTTTTTTTGGAGGGGAAAGGAGCCTTATATTCACCAATAAATTTTTTTGGATGTCAAGAGAGACTCAAAGTTTAAAATCATGAGCACCGAGAAAAAACTGGGGAACTTGGGGGGGCGTGGCCCCCCAAAAGATATTTGAAAAATCACCAAAAACGATCTTTTTATTCTAGTTTCTTTAAAAAGACCTTTAAAACATTTTTTTCGGTGCAGAACCAGAGTATAGGATCCGCTCCTATGGCTCCTGGGTCAGAAAAAAATTTCACGCTGTAAAATTAAAAAAAAAAAAATAAAATAATGCTTTAAAAATCGCACTTTGCACTCGAGTTTTAAAGCAGGTCTTCAGCCAAAAAAAACAAAATTGTGGCTGATTCTTATGTCAAATGACCCCCTATTTCCAAATATGACCTCAGTTTCCCCCTCCACCCCCTCTTTCCAGAGAGTCCCCCCCCCCAATTCAGAGTCATTTTACTAATTCGGAGTGGAAAAGTACATTGCGTAACCCGTTAACATAATTCTAAAAGGCAACAGAGGTTCAAAGTTCAAAATCATGTACATGTGTACCAAAAATATAAACTAGGGCGGTATACCTCCCCCCTCCCCCCCCAAAAAAAAAGAAAAGAAAATTCAATACTCTGATTTTTCACAAAAAAAAAAAAAAGGTTTAAAACGTCTCTTAGAAAAACAAGAAAAGAAGATTTTTTTTTTGGGGGGGGGGGGGTACACCGCCATAGTTTATATTTTTGGTACACATGTACATGATTTTGAACTTTGAACCTCTGTTGCCTCTTAGAATTATGTTAACGGGTTGCGTAATGTACTTTTCCCCTCCGAATTAGTAAAATGACTCTGAATTGGGGGGGGGGACTCTCTGGAAAGAGAGGGTAGAGGGGGGAAACTGAGGTCATATTTGGAAATAGGGGGTCATTTGACATAAGAATCAGCCACAATTTTGTTTTTTTTTTTGGCCGAAGACCTGCTTTAAAACTCGAGTGCAAAGTGCGATTTTTAAAGCATTATTTTATTTTTTTTTAAAAAATTTTACAGCGTGAAAATTTTTTCTGACCCAGGAGCCATAGGAGCGAATCCTATACTCTGGTTCTGCACCGAAAAAAATGTTTTAAAGGTCTTTTTAAAGAAACTAGAATAAAAAGATCGTTTTGGTGATTTTTCAAATATCTTGGGGGGCCACGCCCCCCCAAGTTCCCTAATTTTTTTCTCGGTGCTCATGATTTTAAACTTTGAGTCTCTCTTGACATCCAAAAAAATTTATTGGTGAATATAAGGCTCCTTTCCCCTCCAAAAAAAATATAATAGCCCTGAAACTAAGGAAAAATGAAAAAAAAAGCGGGGCGTTTTAAAAAAAAATTGGGACGTGATGGGGGAAAACGGGGGTCATATTCGGACTCAGGGGGTCATTTACATAAGAATCAGCCTTCAAAATACCAGAAGCATTTTCAAGGTTTTTTTTTGTCGAACAGTGTAATCAATTGTAAGATATTTTTACTTGGGAATGGAAATGTTTCATTTACCAGCTTGTTTACTTTTCTAAAATTCTTATCAACTATCTCTCGTTTGCTAGTATAAAATACAGTTTTACTTATTGGAAAGGTACAAATGTTGGTTAAAAAATAGTCTTCAATGATTTAAAATTTGATTAGTGTTGTGAGTAATCGCTTTTCATTGGTTTGAAAGCTTTAAGTCTGTCTATTCCTCATTGGAAGAGACTTTTGCAGCTTTCTGTGGAGTTCGCAAAAACTCTTCTTTAATCCACCCTCGGACCTAGAAGAGAGCTTATTGCTGTTTGAAATAATCTATTGGCTTCTGAAAATCTGCCCTCAAAACTACATAAAGAGCCTTACTCTGTTCACTATTTTTCCTCTATGTCTTGCTGTATGTGTGTCCCCATGTGTTGTAATAAAGCTGTTAATGTTCAACTGTCTGCTCTCTGCTACACTCGATACACATAACCTATCAACAGCAGAGCGTGGTTCTGAGTTTCACCCAGCTGCTAAATCACTGCTGTAGCGGAAGAACATGGGGGACGAGATAAAGTATTCTGTTGATCCCTTTGACGGAAGGAATTTCTCTATGTGGAGCAGGAGAATGGAGGCTGTTTTTGCGGCAAAGAACTTAGAGGATTATTTGACGCGTGAAGCGGATGCTACAAAAGATAATGAATTTGTTGCGAGCAAGAAGGCCTATGCCTTGATGTTATCTTTTCTCAGTGATAAAGTTTTGGTTTCACTTTCTGAAGAAAAGACTTGTGCTGAAATAGTTGCGAAACTAAAATCAATATATGTTCGAGAAGGAGCCGTGAGTCAGATTTTAGTTAGAAAGAGACTTTCAACTCTAAAAATGAAAAAGGAATCGTCAATGCAGGAGCATATTGACGAAGTGAACAGACTCGTTACCCAATTAAAGTCATGTGGTGTAAAAGTGAGTGACATGGACAGTATTGTTTATCTTTTGATGTCCCTTCCTGCAGAGTATGACTCATCAAAGTCAGCAATAGAAAACCAACCTTCGGAGAATTTGACACTAGAATTTGTGTGCGGTCGTCTTCTCGATGCTGAAGCGCTGATGAAGGATCGTCGGGTCTCGGAACCTAAACATTGGAAGCCGGAGTCATCAAATGGCGCGGCCTTTTCTACAAATCATCGCAGTGTTGTGTGCCACAAGTGTCGCAAAACTGGACATATTGCAAAATTCTGCAGAAGTAACGTGATCTGCTACCAGTGCGGAAAAAAAAAGGGCATTTTAAAAAGAACTGTACAGCCCAAACTGGAAAGAATACTTCGTGGAAAGATGAAGCAGCTGCAGTGACTTTCGTTGTGGGCGAAGTAGAGCCAAAAAGTTTTATAGTAGATAGCGGCTCGAATTCTCACATGTCTGCTCATCGTGAATGGTTTGAAGAGTTTAAGCCCTCTTCAGGAACTGTGTCATGTGCTGACAAATCTAGTAAGCTAGAAGTGAAAGGAATAGGAACTATTCGCGGTGTGTTAGGTAATGACGGACAAGAAATCTTGCTTAAAGACGTGCTTTATGTTCCCGAACTGAATGGAAATCTCATTTCTGTGAAACAGATCCAGAAAGCTGGATATACTATAAGCTTTCGAAATGATGAAGCAGTAGTTGAAAATGGAAATATACGCTTTGTGTTGTGTAAACTAAATTCAAAAGGCCAATATGCCAGTGACTTTGTTCCCATCATTTCAAATTCCTTTGTTGCCGAAAAGGAAGAAGCTGTGCTGTGGCATCGCAGGTTAGGACACTCCGGAAACCATATTATGAATAAATTAGGATTACCAACAAATGATGAGTTTTGTGAAAACTGTACTTTAGCGAAACAAGCAGCAAATCCCGTAGGAAAAGGAAATCGTAAAAGAGAAAAAGGTCCCATGTTGACAATACATTCCGATGTGTGTGGTCCCGTTAGCCCACAAACTCCAGCGGGAGAAAGGTATGTTCTAACCCTAGTAGATGATTATTCCCGTTTTTGTGAAGTTCGTCTTCTTAAAAAGAAAAGTGATGTTCCAATAGAATTTAATAAATTTTTGAAATTGAATCCAAATGTTCGAAAAATTCGCTGTGATAATGCCCAAGAATATGTTTCTGGTGAACTTAAATCAATAGCTAACAAATATGGTATAACAATAGATCCCTGTCGGCCATACAGTCATGAATTGAATGGCGTTTCGGAGAGATTGAACAGAACACTCTTTGATAAAGCCCGTGCACTTTTGTATGATGCAAATTTGCCAAAGAATTGTTGGGGATATGCCATTCAAGTTGCTGCGTTTATTCACAATAGAATCCCCAGTTCAAGCATCAATGATTTATCACCTTACGAAATGAAATATTCTCAGAAACCAGATCTAAATCAAATTAAATTATTTGGTTGTGATGCTTATGTTAAAATTCCCGATGTCCGAAGACAAAAATTAGACCCGAAGTCTAAACGAATGATTTTCGTTGGGTATTCAAACATGGGATACCGACTAATGGATCCTGATACAAAGAGAGTAATTGTGTCCCGCAATGTTCGCTTTAATGAAAATAAAGTTTATGTAGAAGATAGAAGTGTTCCACCAGATGCCCCAAAGAAAGAAGAAAAGGACGAGGAGTAATGCGAGTCCAAAGTAAACAAAGAGTTAGGAGAAAACAAAACTAGTGAACCTCCACCGGAGAACCCCTTATCAGCCCCTCGCTGGTCTGAAAGAGAAAGTAAGAAACCAGAACGGTACCAAGCAATGTTCACCACAGAAGAGGCAATGACATTTAACGACATCTCAGAACTGCCGGAAGAAGAGCAAGCCCAATGGAAAGTCGCGATGGGGGAAGAAATACGCTCGATGGAGATAAACAACGTCTGGGAACTGGTAGATCTCCCTGATAACGCGACCCCTATTACATGCAAGTGGGTGTTTAAGAAGAAAAGAGACGGAGCTCAAAAGGCCCGGCTTGTCGCTAGGGGGTTCCAGCAGACCGACTACCCCCAAACGTACAGTCCAACTCTTGGTATGCCATGTTTACGTTTAGTTTTATTTTCGGTTCTTCAAGAAGATCTGAAGGCCTATGTGATGGATGTAAAGACTGCGTTTCTGAATGGTGAGTTACAAGAAATTGTTTTTATGGAACAACCTCAAGGGTTTAATGACTTATCAGGCAGAGTGTGTAAATTGAATAAAAGCTTGTACGGATTAAAGCAAGCTCCTAGGCGGTGGTTTCTAAGATTTTTGGAATTTATGTTAAAGATTAATTTTAAGCAACTAAATTCAGAACCGTGCATTTTTATCAGAGTAGTTAATGGTAGAAAAATAATTGTTTGTTTATATGTGGATGACATTTTGATTGCTGGCTCAGATGAAACGGAAATAATGATTGTTATAAAACTATTGCAAGATGAATTTCAAATGTCTAAACTTGAACCCACGGTTGAATTTTTAGGTATCCGTTTGCAGTTTACGTCAACAAAACTAGTGTTAGATCAAAATGATTATATACTTAAAATTTTGAAGAGATTTAACATGAGTGATTGCAAACCGTGTTCAACGCCAATGGAAGCAAAATCAACTCCAGCGGACTTTGAGGAAGTAACTGTCTTTAAAGGACCTTACCGTGAATTAGTTGGATCTTTACTGTATCTTGCCGTGACAACAAGACCCGATATATTGTTCGCTGTGAACTGCTTCAGCCAATTGCAGGAGAATCCAACAGAATCAGCTTGGAATGGTTTGAAAAGAATTTTAAGATACTTGAAAGGTACTTTGAACTATAAAATTGTGTATAATAAGTGTTATGACTCTAAAGTTGATTTATCATTATATGTTGATTCAGATTGGGCATCAGATTCACGTGATCGTAAATCAATATCAGGTTATGTAATTTTTTATAAAAAGTGTCCAATTTTGTGGAGCGTAAAGAAACAAAGTTCTATAGCTGTTTCTTCTACTGAAGCTGAAATACTAGCCATTGGTAAGTCTTTGTTAGAACTCGTGTACTATAAGAATATTGCATGTGAATTTCTTACTGTGAATAATACTGTTATATTTGAAGATAATCAATCTGCTATCAAATGTATTATTAATGAAAGTAATTCTGGTAGATTAAAACATATTGATGTTAAGTTAAAATTTATTAGAAATATTTTAAACATTGAAAATATTGATATAGAATATGTTTCTTCTGAAAAGCAAATTGCTGATATGTTTACGAAGGCTCTTCCCAAATTTAAATTGTACGAACTAATGTCATTGTGTTGTTTAGTGATCAGCGATTAAGGGAGGGTGTTGTGAGTAATCGCTTTTCATTGGTTTGAAAGCTTTAAGTCTGTCTATTCCACATTGGAAGAGACTTTTGCAGCTTTCTGTGGAGTTCACAAAAACTCTTCTTTAATCCACCCTCGGACCTAGAAGAGAGCTTATTGCTGTTTGAAATAATCTATTGGCTTCTGAAAATCTGCCCTCAAAACTACATAAAGAGCCTTACTCTGTTTACAACCACTTCACTATTTTTCCTCTATGTCTTGCTGTATGTGTGTCCCCATGTGTTGTAATAAAGCTGTTATTGTTCAACTGTCTGCTCTCTGCTACACTCGATACACATAACCTATCAACAATTAGTAATACAAAATTGAAAATAAAACAGCCACTATGATTGATTGCTAAAAGTTGGAGATAGCATTAGCGCCATTCCACGTCATAGTAAAATAATTGAAAGGCTTGGAGGATGAAGGGGCTAAGTTACATTTTGAAAAATGAACACTCTGGATAATAGTAAGCAATGGATACAATTAAGCAAATAAAACTTGGCACATGAAAAAGTAGATATCATTAGGCGGATTTCATACGCACATTAACGACAAAACCAGAAAACGAAAAAGCTGCAAAAACTTCAACAATAAAAATTTGAATTTTAATTACTCGCAACTTCTGTTTTTCGCTTAACCCCATTCCTCTCCCAAGCCCTTCAATTCTTATTGTACAAAAGGAAAAATAATCTATAGTTTCATTTTTTCATAGTTTTTTTTTTTTGTTCAAAAAACGACTGCAGTGGCAAAAAATCCACATGAATTTCTACCACCACCGAAAATACTCACCGCACTTATACGCTCCTCCGACCCAATTGCCATCTTCGCAAACAATCTTCCACGTGGTCTTCTCTCCATAGATCCCCCTGATACAATTAAATCTTATTTCGGTGTTGTGTGCGAACCATCTGGCCGTGTTCCCCTCTGGCGCTGTCTCCGGAGATTCGTCGGACAACATGCCGGACCCCCTCTGTTTGCTCGTCGGGTAAAGCAGCGTGTTCTGCAGCCTCTCCGGGGGCCCGCAGGGCCTGTATCCGGCAGCTGAGGCCATGCTGGCGGAAGGGGCCCCTCCGTCCGGCTGCCGGTAGCGGATGTCCGTCTCCTGCACGCCGTCTGCAAAGGGAGTTGTTGTTGTGGTGAGTTTCGGTTTGTGACATTGCGACGGATTTAATAGGGAAGTTACTAATTGAAATATTAGCTTGTGAGTGAGAGATCTCACTTCAAAAGAGGCAAATTGTTTTCTATTTCACAAACAGGGAAGAAACCTGTGAAACATGACAACTGTGGCTTAGTTTTAGGTCAAAAAATTCAGTTTTCAAACATACATTGATTGAGCAGTAAATTTCCGCCTCTAAGCCAAGGCTAAGGCAGAAATACATGCAACGCACCGCCGATTCGGTTATTCCATTAAGATAATGGATGGAATAACCGATTCGGTAGTGTATTGCACGTATAATTTTTTTGCACTATGTAACTTACACACACACACACACACTTTGGTATTTATTTATTTATCTAAACCAGTACAGATTTAAATATATTACGATCGTCATTACATGTATTAAGAAGTTCGTTGATTGTCCTTAGTTTTAGTTAAAAAAAAATTTGAAATGTCAGACCTAAATTTATTGTTTTTTTGCATTATGTAACTTATATGCACAGATGCCAGCCTACGTATTTATTTATTCAAGAATATATCTATATATATAAAGATGACGGTGTTCGTTTGTCTGTTTGTACGTTTGTAACCGCTGGCCAGAAGCCCCCGCAGCACCCACAGACCTGAAACTTGGCCCAAAAATTCGAACGTATCCCCGTGTAATGCACCTCGAAAGCCAAATTTTTAATTTCGAATTAGTTATTTTTAAATTAATGAATTAGTATTATTTTTGGTGCATCCGCCATAATTGAGGGAGGAAAACCTTCCTCCACCCCATAACATTATATATCGGTGGAAAGGGTTTTTTTTCCTGAAAAAGAAAAGTTTTAGCACGTTTCTGTCCGTTAATTAGGGCAGGAGATATTAATTAATCAAATTTAGTCAATTTTCAAGGCATAACTCTACACAAAAAGGAAATACTAGATCCATTTTCCGTACAAGCTGCTCTTTCTTCCGTGGTTTAAATTTACGTATAGAGTTAAGTCTTGAAAATTTACTGACTTTGAGTATATCTCCTGTCTTTTTGATTTATTTGGCGAATTGTTTTAAACTTTAAAAGGACTTTTAGTGCAGTTTAAAAGGTTGTGGATAAGACGGTAAGACTAGAATTTTCTATGCGATATTTTAAAAAAACTTAATGCATTTACAGCTTTTAAAATACTATGAGATTTATAGCTGCGATGCCTAATTAGTGAATTTGAGGTGAAATATAAGGATATGTTCTTAAAAATTAAAGTTTTGCTGTGGTCAATAACTCTCTCAACATTTTCAGAAAATTATAGTAATTGGCCCCCTATGATGAGAACGTTATTGATAACTCTAAATGGGTAAAATCCTACTTTAGGGTCCGGGTTTGGCGATTTTTTTCAGACTGTAGCTTAAGGTTGCAATCATTTAGCTTAAAATCGCCAAATAATCCAATCATCCAATGATAATTCTGAGGTTGCCAGATTGGATAATTTATCGCCGGACCTTAAACTAGGATTCATCCCTCTAAATGTTTAGCAACAAAAGATCAGATGAAGAATTTAATCTTTACTAATATATAAAGCTGTAGAGTTTGTTTGTTTGTTTGTTTGAACGCGCTAATCTCAGGAACTACTGGTTCGATTTGAAAAATTCTTTTTGTGTTAAATAGTCCATTTATCCAGAAAGACTTTAGGCTATAGTTTGAAAAGATTCGATAAGCGATTCGTTTTTTATTCGAATTCAAGGCAATTTTCTCATAAATCGCCGAATACTGGGGTTAAAAATTACTTGCACATATTAATGTTATATATCGTTGGAAGCAGAAAAATTTTGTCCGTCCTATGCAGTTTGTTCCGATTCTCTAACTTGAACACAGCACGAGTTATTCAATTTTTAAACTTGCCTTTTGCAAGGCTTCACCCGATTTCTTGCAATACTTCGTTCATTAAAACCATCAATAAAAAATAAACTAATCATTCCACAGTTTTGATTTTTACGCCATTGGATAGAGCGATATTTTTAACCCCAGAATTGATTCGACTTACAGTCGAAGAACCAAGCTTTTATCTCCACTAGAAAAAAAGTTACAAGCGTTTGAACTTTGAGTTCGAAAACCTCTTTCCTGATCAAACTATTAAAGTTTTATTGCGTTGCTATGGCGACATCTTTTAAATTCATTGTTGGTGTCCTTCTCTTCATTTCGTTTCTTAAAAGCATTTCATTTTACGGCGTTTCAACAAGGCAAATAATGCGATCGTCCGTGTTTCACTTGAATTCCTGCATACTTAATGGCTTATTTTTTTTTTCTGGTACCATTTTGAAAATGTGTTTCAAATTAAATTGTAATTCATGGTTTTAGCAGGGATTTTTTTTGGCTGCGATCTAAATATTAAAACAACTTTTTTGTTTGGAATTTTGCAATTAATGTTACAGGAAGAGAGCGGTTTGGAAATATTTGTTTTTGGTAGGGAATTGTATTTGTTTATTAGGGAGAGTGTTAAATATGTGCTACTTGACATTGTTTTTATTCCTGAGGAAGCATGTGCAAATAATGCGATTGACTTTTTTATGCGGGAAAGTTTTTCAGCGAGCCGCTTTAGCTAGGAGTAGTTTTTTGAAACCGGTTTCGCTAAAACTTTCCTCCCTCCTTTAAATGCGAGCCGCCTTGGCGGCGAGTAATTTGCTGAAACTTTCCTCGCTACTTTAAAGGCGAGCTGCTTTGGCGGTTATATATCATTACTGAAACTTTCCTCGCTACTTTAAAGGCGAGTTGCCTTGGCGGTTATATATCATTATATACCGCCTTGACGGCGAGTAGTTTATTTAAATTTTCATCACTACTTTAAAGCCCGTGCAACGCCGGGCCACACAGCTAGTGTATTATATAAGCTCATGTCTCTAAAAGATTTCCAAAATATTTTTGGAGGCGAAGTGGACAAGAATTTATCGCCGGACCTTAAACTAGGATTCATCCGATAAAAGCACCGAAATATCAGGAGGAAGTTTCAAATAACACATGACTGTTATACAAAGTTTGGCGCTTTTATTTCCAGAATGATTTTTCTAAAAACTACTCTACCAATACTGACTGCAATTATAACAACAAATGCAAATCTGACTAATGAAGATAATGTGACATCAGCAACAGTTGTGATAACTCCTCTGAAAACTCCTATAAATTTGTATACGCCATCTACTTCGGTTAATCTGTGCTTTGGGTCCCTTTTCTCGCCAAACACGGATTTCGGTTTTGTCGCCATAGAAACGCCATTTCTGCGTAATGTCTCTCGGAGCTTTCAACTACGCGAGACAACAAGGAAAAAAGCGCCAGTTGGCGATTTTTTGAAAATGCGCCAAGCAGGGACCCAAAGCGCATTTTCACCTCTACTTCAAACAAAACAACTCATTGTAGCAAATTTATCGATGATTACCAACGAAATGCGCCAAAAAGTAGGAGAAAATTTCTTAATAGGATAGACAATTGAACTATTCTTTATAATTTGAGAGTTACAGAGCAGCTATTGAAAACAATGAACAAAAAAAGCAGCAAAAAGTGAAAAATAAAGAAAAGAAAAGAAAATGGAATGGACAAGCAGCTGTACAGGAAGGAAATGCTTTAAAGAAGACTAAAACAAATAAAGAGAAGTCAAAAAATAGAAAAGGGAAAGATGGAGAAAGATATTGAATGCTATAATGTTATAATATATTAAATGAATGGAAAATAGATTCTATTTACGATATAATACCTTCATACAATGGTATACTATATTCATGTAAAGGAATAAGATTTTCATATGTATATGAATAATCCAGTATACCATTGAATGTTTACATGGCCAATAACTATGATAAGATGGCCAATTACTATCAATTTGACATTTTTTTTTATTTTGCGTAGACTTTTTTCTAATAATATATCTGAAAAAGTGTTTTCAGACAGTATGAGTAGTAAAATGCATTAATATAGTATCATATGAAGTATTTCTTATTAATGCAGAAATATTTCATTTATTTTTTATTTCAAGCATACAAATACGATGTCGCTAAAGTGGCCAATTACTATACCGCTTCATCTATAATAATTTTACTTCAGAGGGTTGGAGTGAATTTAAATTTATTCAGTAGACTCCCTCCCCATTTAAATGCACGGGCATCGCCGTGCGGGTACTGCTAGTGAATATATATAAGTGTTTCACAGTTATCATTAAACCCATGATGGATTTTGTTGCTAGGTAAGAAGGTTCAACCGCATGAAAAAAAGTTAATTCTATATTTAATCACTAAAAGCTACGTTTCTATAGCAAAAGTTTAACTACACTAGTAGGCTATTTTTTCCCATTTTCTCTATTATCTATTCAATTATAACTCTGAGCATCAACCTTCTTTTAGCGGAGAAGTTAAGTCCTTTACATAGAATATTCATAACGTTTTTCTTTATATTTTAGTAATATTCCTGCTTTATATCGTTGTAGGATAACATACATCGTCACGCTGGGCAAAAATTTGGCTGCTTTTTAGGTTAGAAAGGCAAAATTTGTTGTGTTATTCTTTCCGATTCAAGACAATCCAATACAAAGTCTAGCGCATCATACTGTCTAAAATTTTTTCGTGTGACCTCCGAGACATCTGCGCACGCGCCAAGTCTCTTCGGACTCTCTCGAAATAGGGGGGAAAGCAACGAGGAAGTAGCAAGCGAACAAAAGCTGAAGGCATCGGGTAGTGCGCATCCTAAAACCTATCTCCCCTTTTTCAGATGGAAGCGTCCGTGGCTCCCAGGTGCACAAAACGCAAACAGACAGTACGTACGAAGCTCTTATTCCGTATACTAATTACTGAAAGTATTTAAAACGAAAACACTTTTATAATGTATGCATGGCGTTAAAATAAAACACAATTCTCTTATGGTTCCAAAACTCAAAAATGATGGAACACTACCAAGATATAAATTAAAAATTGCTTTTCATTGTTCAGAACTTTTCAACTTAACTTGTCAAGTTAACGCGTATTCCTTATCACTTTGAAAGAAGAAATGGCCATTTCGTGGAAAATGGTTCCCCTTTTCAATGCTAATGAGATCTTTAAGTGGACTGATCAAGGGACTTCTTTTCAATTTTTTTTTTCATTCAGCTTCTATCCGAAAGAGGAACTTCCATCATTTCCTCTGCATGGGGACACTTAGAGGCAAATCAATAATTAAGTCATTTTGACTACTTTTGACTCGTTTAAAAGTTTTGAAACGTTTATTCTCCCGAAAGAATGCCGCATAAATTGAGAAAGACAATTAATGTCATACTTTTGTTACAAGAACAAAACAAATTCATCAATGGTGTTACCTAAATTTATCAGTAACAATAAATTTTATGCAGAAATTCAATAAATGAAAAATTAAAATTCTTTGATTCAAAATGTTGTGTCTAAAGATAAAATTGGTTTATTAAATGAAAGTATCAAGTATTGAAAATAAATATCCTGAGGTGAAGAGACTTATTTTTAATTCTTCTTAAAGTTTTTATTTCAAAAGAAGTGATTTAAATGTTATAAATGATTGGTCAACTGTAGATTTGTAACTTCAAATTCCTATCGGTGTTTACATAATATTTTGACGAAATACATAAAATAAATGAAAGATAAAGAAAATTAAATTTAAAACTAAAAGTACAAGTAAATAAATGCGGCATTTGTATGTTAAAGTAAAATGTAAAAAAATATTTTCAACTTCTTTAGTAGATGTAGCAGTATTAGTCTAAAGCTGATACGTTTTCTGGATAAGCACTATATCCATTTTCGTATTTTATCTCGGCACATAAATGAAGCTGTCCAATTCCTCCCGGTTCTTCCCTGAATCCTTTTTAGCATTTAATTTTTAATGATGCACAAACCTATTAACCTTACACTTTATTCTTTATAATCTGCATTGAGGTGTATTTCAAGAAATATTATTATGGATTTTTATTTCGAGACAATTCCTACAGTTTTATTTATTTATTTATTTTTTGAAGTAAGAAGATAAATCTGTACCTTAGAACCGGAACGATGTAAATCCAAAAATGGCGATTTTCATTTTATTCCTGCATTACACGCAGAATCTAATTCCGCATCGACCCATGAGACTGTTATTCAAAAATTCCTTGACAATTATTTAGCAGCATTAAAAGAGAGCAAGTCCCATCCTTTGCATGCATCCTACAATCGTTTTTGCCCTCTCCTGAAAAGTTATGAAAATGGACTTACGTTACTCTGTTTCTGAAGTACAGAAATAGCGTTAGGGCCATGCTCCACATCAGCGTAAAACGCGACCGAAACTGAAGGCAGAAACCGAAAATCCGGGTACTTTCCA
>JAXGGA010006470.1:0-69718 GCA_038373865.1 Uloborus plumipes
CTTTCTTATATAAACACAATTTGATGAATAAGTAAAAAATTCATATAAAATTTAACGGAAGCAAGAGAGCTTCCAATAAAAAAAGCAAAGCTCTACACTATTATTCCGGAAAAAGTAAATAAAAAGAAAAGGGGGGGGGGGATAATCTATTAAAGTTTAGTATTTTCGCGATTTTAAAATTTTAATCCAATGGCCTCTGGATACAAAAGGGGTAGGGGTGCTTGATGTCAGAAATTAGCCCCCCCCCCCCCTTAAGTTAAATCCTGGGTGCGCCTCTGGAGTAGTCTGTCTAGAAAATGGACATAGTGTTTCAGTTTTGCGTACAGAGCTAAGCCTTGAAAATTGACTAAATTTGATTAATTAATATCTCTTTTTATACAGGGTGACAAGAAATACCTTGGACAAAGTTTCAAACCAAATATCTGTAAATACCACTGAATTTTTAACGATATTGTGATAGGGAATCGATCCTAGAAAGCTACTAAATAGGTGTAAGTGAGTTAGTTGGGATAACCATTATTGTTCGCAAACTATCTGCCATACTTGAATTGCATAAGCAAGAAACGAAAAAATGTGAAATTGTTTAACGATTGAAAGTGGCTAAATACACGATTTCCTGCTCAATTAAAAGGTTAAAAAAACTCAAATATGATGGTGACAGGTCAGGAAGAAGAAGAAAATGCACAGTTAACACATCTAGCGACCAGAAAGTGGTCAAAAAGCGAGTTTAACGAAATCCTAGGATTTCAATGAGAAAGGTTGCTAGAGGGGTGAAAATCAGTATAGAAACCACTCGTTTAATGGTAATTGTTGAGCTTGGTCTTCTCCCTTACAAAATGAAAGAGACTTAAAAGCTAGCAGCAAAGAACAAACGCACAAGACTTCAAAAGAGGAAAGAACTGTTAAGCGGGCCGCAGAGGATGGATGGAAAACATTGCTCTTCACAAATGAAAAACTGTTCTCAATTGAACAAACTCAAAATAACCATAATGATAGAGTTTGGTCAGCAGAAGCACCTGGAACTTTTTTAATTGTTGGCGGCGTCAACTACCCCTATCTGCAATGGTTTGGGGTGGGATATGTGCTAGTGGGGAAACACCACTTGTTTTTGTTATCAAGGGATAAAAAATAATCAGCAAACATACCGCAAACTCATTTTGGATGATGTTGTCTTACCTTGCTCGCAAAAGTTCTTTGAAAACCAAAGATGGACCTTCCAACAGAATTTTTCACAAAAGGCACTCAAGATTGATGCAAGACACATTTTCCAAACTTCATTGGAGCTGAAGAATGGCCCCCCGTATTCCCCAGATTTAAACCCAATGTATTATTCTGTTTGGTCCATCTTGGAAACAAGGGTGTATACTAAACCTGATAAAACTTTGGCATCTCTACAACCATTCTTCGGGAAAGAAAGGGATAAAATATCAATGAGTGAGTTGCGGCCCGTAGCCGAAAGTTTTGTGACACGTCTAAAGCTCTGTATTAATACTAACGGTAGCCAATTTGAAAAGGTTTAAATATATTAGACAAAATAATGTATTCATACTTTTTTTTAAGTTGGTCGCATTATTTTCATTAGCAACAAAGTTATACCGTACGATGTGTGTCCAAGTTATTTCTTGTCACCCTGTAATTAACGGAGAGAAAAGTGCTAAAACTTTCTTTTTCAGAAAAAAAAAACCTTTCCAGCGATATGTTAATGTTATGGGGTGGGGGAAGGTTTTCCTTTCTAAATTATGGCGGATACACCAAAAATGAGACTATTTAATTAATTAAAAAATAACTAATTCGAAATTTAGAATTTGGCATTTGAGATGCATATTACACTGGGATACGTTCGAATTTTTGTGCCAAGTTTCAGGTATGTAGGTGCTGTGGGGGTTTCTGGTTAGCGGTTACAAACGTATAAACGAACAAACACCGTCATCTTTATATATAAAGATAGATGACACATGTTTTTTTTTAAGTTTTCTTCGATGTTATACAGTTGATGTTTTTAATCACCTTTGTTTTGCTTTCGATGTTTTTTTTCGATATATATGTTTTATATTTCAGTAAAAATATAAAAAAAGTGCGTAAAAATATGTTGGTTTAGTTAATACGCTAAGAAATCCTGTTTAAAAAATCTTTAAAAAACAGTTGCAGTATCTTTCACATTGATTGTCTTTTTTTTTCAATTATTATCGCCGTCTAACGTAATGTGGTTTAAGTGAGCTTTCTTTAAGCAGTTTGTTACAGTCCCTATTTTTTTTTTTTATTAAGTTATTAATAAAAAAATCAGTATACGCTTTCAAAACAACAAATAAATAAATAAATGAGCCAAAAAATAACAATAAATAAATACATAAACAAAAAAAGTAATACACAAGTAAATGAAGCATTATTGATAGTGAATTGGTGTTAACAAATGACGGTTTTTTGCAGAGTCACAGATATATTTTAGTATTTTTTGTTTCGGTACAAAATAGAAAGGCTGAAGAGTGACCCTAAAACTAATAAAACTAATAAAAAATTCTGTCAGGTCATTGAAAGAGTAAAAGTGTTTCTATTTTAGGCCCTTAGTTTTTCGTCAGAGAAAGAAGTCAGGCATAATTCATTGCAATAAACATTTCGTGTCCATTTTATAAATGTGTAATTAAATAAAATGCTCTTGCTGAAAAGCTGCAATTACTTAATTGCAACTAACAAAGAAAAAAATCCAATCGTTTTAATTAATTGTTGTGCAAAAATGAATTCATTATGTAATTATATAAATGTAACTAACACATTTAAAATGTTAAGTGAATACAATTAATACCCGTATAAAAATGAAATAGAGATGTAAAAAATAAAACGCATAATGCTAGCAACTTGTACTTTTTTTTGTGAAAAATGAAAGGGGAGGGAGGAGGTTTGAAACTAAATTAAAAGAAAAAAAATGAAGGACTAAGTATCTATAGGTAATGCCACTTTTGCTATTTTAACACCATCTTTTTTCTCCCTTTAAATTTCTTGCTTCACGCCACGCAACGGTAGTTTTCTTTTATTTTTTCTTCGGTGACTCATTTGAAAGTACAGTCACAGAAAAAAATGATTAAAGAAAGCAAAACTTTTAAGTTCAAAAGTATTTTCACTTATTCGTTTACTGTTCCTTTACTTTTTTTGTCTCTTATTGTTATTTATTTAATCGAAATATCAGTAAATATGAACTTAAATCATGTTGAACATTCGTCAAAGTTTTCTTCCATACTGTATTCCTACATACGTGTTAAATGAATGAAAGTTAAGCCAATTGTTTGGAGAATTAACTCTGGGAATCATCACACATTTGGGCTATTTATTGGCTATTGATTGATTCAATATTTCTTAGAATACAATTTAGTTGCATTTACTGTTTCGAGGATATAGTGAAAGACTATAAAACAGAGAAAACAATATTTGTTTTCTTGCAACATAGTATCAATATTATACGCTCTGTTAGAAATTATCAATTTGAGATAATTGCTGACGATATCTGTCTCTGTAATTAGTTTTCATATTTAAAATTTTCTTGTTTAAAAATTGTCACTCCATGTTTTGTAAATAGGTTAATTTCAAAGTCACTCCAAAATTTTTTTCCTGATCTTTCTAGATGTAAATAAACTATGGCAGAATGTTTTAAAAATACCGTAATCCGCAGTTTTTTGCTCCGATGCACAAACTTAAATCGATTAGTTTATCATTAATCTTGCAGTACTGAATACATTTGAATGTAGAGGAGTTGGAAATAGTGAATCGAAAATTGACGAAGAGGTAGGAGTGAGAAGAATATTCTATGTATATTTTTCTTATTTAATGCAAAAAATTATCTTTAAATCGATTTTTTTATTACATATTTGAATATTTTACATAAAATTGTGTTATTACACTGCAAAAAATGAACTGTTGTTTTTACAGTATAATTCTGGTAGCCATGGTTCCAATTTGAAACTGTAAAGCTAGCAATTTTACAGTTTCTTAATGTAAAATAAGCAATTTTACAGTTCATTGCGGTAAAATTTAGCTGTATTATACTGTGAAAACAACAGTATAATACTGGTAGCAGAGGTTCCAGTTCAAAACTGTAAAATGCGCGGTAATAAACTGTAAATTTAGCAATTTTACAGGTTAGTACTGTAAAGTTAGAAATAGTACAGTTCATTATTGTAAAATTAGCAATTTTTATAGTTTATTACTATTCAATTAGCTGTATTATACTGTAAGAACAACAGTCATTTTTTACAGTGTAAAATTACAGGTTTGATGTTTTCATTTTAGTATTAAACTATATTTTGTACAATGAAATTCAAATATGATCTTGATTCGAAATGTCTCTTTGTTTATATAGTATGCATATGTTTTCCCTAGTTAATTGAAAGTGAGAACAAAATAAACTTTTTCACTTAAATTTTAAGTACTTCATTACATCATAATTGTATTTTGAAAGTTTGTTTTTTTTTCAACATCGTTAGCTCGAAGAAATTCTTTTAGTTTAGGATTTATACGCGTCTCAGGTTTTACCGATGATGCTAACGTGTTTTGTGTTAACAGTTTAAAGTTTAAAAGAAAAATTTACATCAAATTATAAAATGTGAGGTAAAGTGTTCTGGTTCAGATCTTTCAAACAAACAATTGCCCGTTAGAAGTAAATATTATTCCCTAATAGCTACACTGCAAAAAGTGAACAGTTATTTTTACAAAATAATACTGGCTGCCAGGTTCCAATTTAAACGTGTAAAATGCACAGTAATAAACTGTAAAACTAGCAATTTTATAGTTTCTTACTATAAAGCTAGAAATTTTAGTTTATTTCCGTAAAATTTAGCTGTATTATACTGTAAAAACAAAAGTATTATACTGGCAGCAGAGCACGCCCGACATTTCGCATTTTTCCAGGGGGAGGGGGGTAAAGGGTGTATACACAATGTAAAATTTACCAAAACATGACGAAAACCACGCCCACTTATATGCAAATACATTGATTTATCACAGCTGGGGGGAGGGCAATTGATCCTCTGCCCTACCCCCCCCCCCCCCCCTAAATGACGGGCCTGCAGCAGATGTTTCAATTTAAAACTACAAAAATGCACGGTAATAAACTGTTAAATTAGCAATTTTTGCAGTTTATTACTGTAAAATTAGCAATTTTACAGTTTCGTATTATAAAAGTAGAAATGTTACAGTTTATTACTGTAAAACTAGTGTAACGTTTTGGCTACTCTGTTTGTTAGTTGATTGAAACAGAGGATGCAAGTAAAATTCTAGCATATTTATTTCTACAGTATTTACAGCTATGTTACAAAAATTCTATATGACGATATTTAGAACTCTGCGCGACAAGACAACAACCATCTCGTCCACTCTCTGAGAGTCTTCTCCCCTGTCATCTCGAAATCCCGCGTCTCCTCGGGGGTCCCCGACCGCTAGGTTTATCAGACCGTCTGTTTTTATCCGAGAATGATGAAAGTTATTACCGTTCTCTTGTCAGAGTGTTTGTTTCCCTCGAATTTATGTGCAGAATAGTGTCAAAGCATGTCGCTTCACACCAAACAGGAATTCTCGCTGGGCGCAACAAATGTCAACCATTTGCCATTATACCGTGATCACAAAAAAACACATGGCTGGATTTCCTGGGACACGAACACTTGTTGACTATTTGCTCGCATTTCTGAGAGTTCCTCGCCTTTGATGTTAATAGACACAAAACAGCGTGTTTACGTCTGAAAGTTTCCCTGCGTGAGGTCCAAGCATTTGGAATTCCTATATCGCACAGGCGATGATAACACAAAACAGACTTGTGAAAATGGCGCACCAGTACACTAGCAACTTTTACAGTATATTACTATAAAATTAGCTGTATTATACTGTAAAAACAACATTCATTTTTTGCAGTGTGTTGGGATGGACAGACGGACACAGCGATAGACACATATTTCCGATAATAAACAAAAATTACAATATTAAAAATACGCTGGAATACGCTGACACGTGTCTCGGCGTTACAAGAAACATCTTCTTCAATGCCAAAAATCTTAGCTGATAGATATAGAGACACTCGGATGTATTTAGAACCATACTTCGCCACTTTTGGCGACAAAAGTGGCAAATATTCGTCAAGTTTGGCCACCAAATCTGTTATATGTCACCAAGTCTGGCACGAACCCTGGTGGGAATTGATGACTTTAATGATAGCTTTAATAATTAATAGTGCAAGTTGTTTCTGATTTACAGAGGTGACACTGGACAGAATTGCTTTCTCCGCATGTCCTGTAAGGATACTTCCACGTCAAAGCACCCAAAATAAATAATAGGCCGTGCCGTCATGTCTCAGATTTTGTTGGCTATTTTTTTACGAATAGATTCCTTAAAAGAAAAACTGTCCTCTAAAGTCGGATTTGGGTTTTTTCGATTGATATGTTCAATAAGCCATATTTCCAAATGACGAACAAGAACTGCACCGTATTTTTTTTTTCTATTCTGACTACATCATATCCTTTTTATATAGAAAAAATTGGAAGGTGTTTTTCTTATTTTAAAATAAAAAAAAATAATATATGTTTTTCAAAAAAAAAAAAAAATCATTAAAACCAAGATTCTGTTAAAAAAAGAAAAAAAAATCGCGACATTAAAAATCATAAAGACGTCTGAAAATAACTAAAATTAATACTGTCTAAACCTAGAAATTGATTCGTATCAATAATAATTAAAATCTACCATTCATTATTGGAACCGTATTGTGCAATAGTGTTTTGGTCATTCCACGTCAAATCACATAATGTTATGTGCAGTCATGTCTCGGATTTGATCTTTATTCTTTTGCGAGTAGATATCTGTAAAAAGAGCTGAAATAATTTTTCCTTTTAGGTTTTTAAAATAAAATTAAGGCTTGGAGAATTTTTTAAGAATCGTGATTTTTGTCCATTTTTTTGAAATCGGATGGTGTGGATTTTGGTATAGATTTTGAAAAATCACCTTTTTTAATTCTCTTTTAACCGATTAAACTGATTAAGGTCTTAATTTAAAGTTAAAACGATCATCTTTCAGATTAAATAAGAAAAAATACCTTGTAGAGAGTAGAGAAGTGTCACTCCTTATCTGAAATCATGTTTTATGTTTTCTCAAATGGTATTTTTAATAATTCACATTTCCGGAGCATTAACTAACATACACATCATATTTTTTTCTCTAGGAGCAACAAATAATGTGCTTCATATATTCAAAAAATTACATATAGATTTATTAAATGTTAAAAAATTCTACAGCCTTGAAATTTTATTCAAAAATCTTTTAGATTTATATTCGTAAAAAAATAATGAACAAAATCATAGGTCGTCACATAGCATTAGTCGATTTGACATGGAATGGACCGGTATCCATTAGTACATGTACGGAATCTGAAGTTGGAAAGACAGCGAGGGAGAGACAGGTCTATATGACTATAGCTGGGGAGGGTTGTGTGTGTGGCGTGTGAGTGTGGGGGTTCTTCTAGAGCTTCTATCAGATCTCTCTAGATTTAGGTTATACAAATATTATAACTTTATACTTTCGTAGTGTTTCCAGAAAACTCTCTATTCGAACAATGAAAAAAACATTTAACCCATTAATGCCTGACATTTTTTTTCTCCAAAAATATTTTGTATACTGGTTAAAAACTATTTAATGGCCATGAAAAATAATAAAAAAAAATATTATGTAAAAAAATATTTTTTTTTTTATTAAGGAGAAGAGAAAAGTCGTCCATTAAAAAGTTTACGATAGACCCCAGAGGGTACACGAACATTTGTTTACTAATTTTTTTTTTCTGGCCGTACGAAATATAGATAATTAAAACGACATTTTAAAAGAATAAATAAAATCAACAATTAAACAGGAAACTTGGGGAAAAGCTGGTAAGAACGTTGAAAATCTATTTTTGTTCGTTGAGATTGTGAACAATGAGTAATTTTGTACATACTAGGATCAGAGTTAAAAACTGTCTACAGAACACACTTTACAATGATTATCTACTGCAATCTGTTAATAACGAATTGAAACAACACCAAGGCACTAACTGAACACTATTATTTGGTTGAAATGTTCATTTTGGGAAATTCAGACCCTTTTTTGGACCGTCCCCAACAAGGGACGCTAGGCATTAATGGGTTAATATCTACGCAAAAATTAGCTGCTTTTCTTGCTGAATTTTACTGAAAAAATATGTTCTTGCAATCAACAATGGAATTTAAGTTACTAAAAAATTTAAATACAAAAATCAATGTTAAAAAATTGGAAAACACGTAGACCAGATAAATAGACTCAACTTGCCTATCAGGCAGAAAACATCAGGAACCATTTACGCTTCACCCAGGAAGTAGAATGATAACCTTTGATCGCACATTCCACAACGTCGTCCAAATTCAGCATTTCGAAACATAACGATATCATTTTGGCACTAAATAATAATTAAAAAAAATGCGACTGCTCATTTACGCCCATCGAGAGTTATATGTCTTGAATATAAATCACAAACGTGATTTGTAACCGCAGTTTTTCAATAATGGAAAAGAAACAAGAAAAGTAAATTCCATGCAGTCGCCTGATAGAATCTTATTTTTGAGCGGGATTGATATTTTGTGAAACAAAATGTAAAATGTTGGAAATTGCTTTTGTAAATTTTGTAATATAATTTGTATGTAGTATGTAAAACTACTTGGGGAAAGGAAACGCACTTTTTTTACAGGGTAGGTACCCTTATAGGCGGATTTATTTGGCCAAAAAAGTCCAATTTAGACTACCTATACACCGTAAAAAACGAATGTTGCTTTTACGGTATAATACAGCTAATTTTATCACAAGAAACTAAAAGATTCTAATTTTACTGTACTAAATTGTAAAATTGCTAATTTTATGATAATACTAGCGGTACCCGCACGGCTTTGCCCGTGGTATAAAATAAAAATTTCATTTGTAAAATAATTGATATAGCAGAAGAAATGCCCTATTTAGTTGTAATTCAACTATAATTCCTTCAAAGTATGATATAAAAATCTGATATGGACCCCACGCTACTTAATTTTTATGTGTAAAATTCTTAGTAGATGCCTTAAGTGCTAAAATAGTGCTTGGAGTGAGCAAGATAACAGTTCAAACATTTATATCTCTAGTTTGCCGCGAAACAATGCAAAAAAAAAAGTTTCACAATGATTAATCTCCTAAATATCGCCGATTTTAACATCATTCAGTGGATTTTTCGCAAAATATCGCCAATAGCGCCAAATTGAGTCCAAATATAAAAAGAAAGCAATTTTTTTCGCCAACTTGGTGATATGTCGCCAAATTGGCGGCAAATGGTTGATGACCAAAAGCTTGGCGATATATTGCCAAGTGGTCGTGCCAATTCATATCACTTTTGTCTGCATTGAAATGAACACTGATTTACTCCATAAAAGGGGTAAAACACCCCCTTGGAACATTCGAATGCAACCCCAAGGGAAGATGTACAAAAATAAGCCAAAAGAGAAAATAAGAACAATTTTGTTGCTCACAGAAACCAACAGAAATCTTACCAAAGTTTAAAAGAAGAAGAAAGTTTTATTTCCTAGCTTTAAAAACAAAACGAACGATGCAATAACGCAATTCATACGATATTTGGTTAATCTGTGCTTTAGGTACCCTTTTCTCGCTAAATGGGCGATAGGCGCGCCAAGCGTGGTAACCCTGGCTATTTTGCGTAGTTTCTCTCGAAGCTTTCACTTCCGCGAGACACGCAAAAACGCGCCAAGTAATGTCCCAAAGCATTTTCACCCGGAAAAGACAGGGTTGCCAGAGAATTGAAACAAATAAATACTACGCCTCCTCTAAAAAAAATATTACAAAGTAATACTGTTTCCAAACGTCGCCAAAATCAATGTTGCCAAAATGCGAAATCTATGAAAATGAAAAAAAAAAAAAAAAATCCGCCAAATCTTTTAATTAAGTCATTAGTATATTGGAAACAGGGTTGCCGGAAAAATACTACGCTCCTTATTTGGGCCGAAAAAATATTACCGTAGTATCAAAAATACTACGTCTGGCGACGCTGGAAGAAGAACGAAACAAAA
Organism: Uloborus plumipes; assembly: GCA_038373865.1. NCBI lineage: Eukaryota > Metazoa > Arthropoda > Arachnida > Araneae > Uloboridae > Uloborus > Uloborus plumipes. The sequence continues at coordinate 10,080 of JAXGGA010006470.1, forward strand.
ATAGGTATGAACACGTAACCATGGTAACAACATGAAAAGTTGATTTCCGTTGATAAAATAATTCTTTTCATCTTTCTTTTCAAACAAATTTTATTATCGAGCTGAACCATTTTAGAATCGTTTGGCTTGCTTTACTGAAGGTAAGCCTTGAATTTCGGGATTCTAAAAACAATTATTACAGCTCTCCTGATAATCGTAGAAACTTCGAAAAAACTTCATTTTGTGCAGAAAATTTCAAGCTTTCGAATAACATAAGACTTGAAAATGTGTATGAAATATTTCTTCCCTATTTTATCGAATTTCCGCTAAGAATTCGAATAGAAAAAGAACGAAATGGAATGTTCGAAAAATCGCTTCGAGGTGCAAAACTACATATGCTACAAACTAATTTTGTGCCAAGTGGCGTGAAAATCGACCGAACGGTTTTGGCGCTAAGCGCGTAAAACACAGAAAGAAAGACAGATCCACATTCAGCTTTATTATTAGTAGAGAAATCGTAAAATTGCTAATTTTACAATAATAAACCGTAAAATTGCTAATTTTACCATTTATTTTCAGTGCATTTTACAGTTTTAAACTGGAACTTCGGCTGCCAGGATTATTCTGTTATTTTTAGTTTAATACATGTATTGGTAAATTTTACGGCAATAAACTTTAAAATTGCCAGTTTTTCAGTAAGAAACTGTAAAATTGCAAGTTTTACAGTAAGAAACTAAAATTGCTAGTTTCACAGTTTATTACTGTGCATTTTAGTTTTAAACTGAAGCCTCGGCTGCCAGTATTATACTGTAAAAACAACAGTTCATATTTTGCAGTGTACCACTTGTAATCTAGAAAGGCAAACTCTATATTTTTCACAAAAATGGTGGTTTGAAGGATATTATTTTAATGGATATTCTTATTAAGAGAAGATGCAGCTCAATAATCAAAACATTAGCATACCATCTTATGCCTCATAATGTTGTTATCTGCTTTAGCAAAAAATATTAAAACTTTTAGATAATTTATGCTTTTTTCTGTGCAAGGCTTTTCGGAGCTTTTAATGATTAAGACATTTTTTATGCGTGTGTTTCTGTATTAGGAAGTTAATAAGGCACTCGAAATTTCTGAGGGGAAACCGTATTGATTATGCTTAATTGCCTCTATAAACTACTTTTGTTCCTTCTAACGTCTTTATTTTAGGAAGCTCATCAATATTTTTTTTCCTTCATTGAGAGATTACGTTCTTGAACTGAATTTGTAGGAAAAGAATATATTGAGAAAAATATTGTTTGGAAAAATGTATGAAGAGAAAAAAGTTTGTTTATAATGATAAATTTTGGAATGCGTTCTTGATAAACTTTTTTTTTTCACAATGAAAGCAGCGGTTTTAGAGAAAATTTCACGAGATTAAAGCTGTTAAGTTGGTTATATATTTGACAAAAAGCTATTAATTGGAATGTAGGATTTCATAATTTTCTTCATTTTCTGTAACAAAAGTAAATGGAGACATTAAACAGCAGTGTAATTGCCCAAAGATTTGAAAGAGCATGCTTATTAAAGCAGTACATGTGTCTTCCGAGTTATTTGAGAATCTTTTTTTCTTATTTTATGCATTTTTAACCCATTTATGCCCAGTAGCCTAAAAGCGGGACGCTTGTTAGTTACTGCAAACCAAAACCTGTAATTGGTGTATAATTTTACTAAAGCTGTTTTTCACAAGTTAAGTAGTCCTTTTTCTTGAGAAAACCAGCTAGAGCCACTATTTGGACATCAGAGTTTATTTATTGACAACTATTTTTAGACAGATCAGTCAAGCAACGATCCACCATGGGTAGCTACAGAAAGAAAGTTTTTTTTTGGCGAACTTATTTTTTATAAAATTAAGCTATTTTAACGTGATTTGCTTAAAATTGATCACAGATACCTTCTGTAATGTTACTTTGCAAAAGAAGTCAAGTGAGGTCGTATTTTGCTCACATATCTGCAAAATATTCCGTAAACAAATAACTTAATAAATATGGCAACGGCGAACTATTTTAAGACTAAAATGTATGTAAACCATTCCAAGTAAGAGTTTTAAACAGATAAAATTTGAGAAAAAGCGTAAAAAAAAACTTGGGCATAAATGGAATAGACAACAGTGTAATTGCCCAAAGAATTGAAAGAGCATGCTTATTAAAGCATAATATGTGTCTTCCGAGTCATTAGTTTTAAAACAATATCATATGTTTACGTTTATTAGTCCATTCAATAATCGTGTCCCCGTCGTTTCGCCGATAAACCCCGCCCCTACCCCCCCTAAAAACTTGAAGTTTTGAGATGTTTAGGAAATAGGGGTAATCTTTCTAAAAAAAGGTCGAAATCTTCTGTTGATAGCATGTCTATATGGTATGTTTGAAATATTACTATTACGTGTGTGGTGTTTAATGTATGCTTTGAACCATCAACTTGGTCCACCTTTTTTTACCTACTTTCCCGTTAAAAATAAAAGAGACGAAAAAAGCATTAAAATTGGCTTAATGCATCTAAAAAATGTCGCCAAGTCCAAAAAATATCGCCAAGTCCAAAAAATATCGCCAAGTAAAAAAAATATCGCCAAGTAAAAAAAAGTCAAAAAGAAACAAAAAAATGAAATAAGTATCGAAAAATTAAAAATTTGAAAGTAGGGTATTGAGATGGGGAATTTGTGTGTCGGTCTGTCGGTCGGTCGGTCGGTCGGTCGGTCGGTCGGTCGGTCTGTCGGTCTGTCTGTCCCCCCCTAATAACTTTTGAATGAACATTCCGATTTGGACGAACTTTTTTTTGTTGGAAAGATCTCGGCGAGTACAGCTCATTCCCATATTTGATTTTTTGATTTGAACAATTTTTGGTTCAACTTTGAGCCGTTCAAACAACCGGTCCCGCGATACTAACTTTTGAATGAACAGTCCGATTTGAACAAACTTTTTTTTGTTCGAAAGATCTTTTCAAGGATACTTCATTCCCGCATCTACATTTTCGATTTGAACAATTTTTCGTTCAACATTGAACCGTTCAAACAAGCTCTCACCCCTAATAACTTTTGAGTGAACCGTCCGATTTAAACAAACTTTTTTTTGTTCGAAAGATCTCGGCAAGGATACTTCATTACCGTATTTAAATTTTCAATTTGAACATTTTTTTTCGTTCAACATTGAACCGTTCAAACAACCTTTCCCCACCTAATAACTTTTAAGTGAACCGTCCGAATTGAATAAACTTTTTTTTGTTCGAAAGATCTCAGAGAGACTCATTCCCATACTTCACTTTTCAATTTGAACCATTTTTCGTTCAATGATGAACCGTTCAGAAAAAATTTTAACATGAGCGCCTACGGAGAAATTTAAATTGAATGTTGATTCTGAACTTCAAGGCGGATTTCCTTCAAACTAACTTTGTAAGAAAATGGTTTTGATAAATAATGTATTGTAAAGTACTTTTCTGAATAATCTTCTGTGAGGACTCTGATTCCGACTCCGACTCCGCAAACATGGCGGAAATGCAGGCTCAGAAAAAATGACTGACTGGGCAGACGATTTTTTGTTTATTTATTTATTTGTTTTGTTTAATTTATTATTATTATTTTTTTTTATCAGACGATTTTTTTTTTGTCAACAAAAATTTTTCATTCACGAGAGCATTTTATTCCTTATTTATATTTAACAACTGGCAACGGATTAAAAATGAAATTCAAGACATTTTATTAACGAACGACTTTTTTTTCTTTCTTTGATAAAATGTGTTTTGAAGTTCTTTGTACTTTTATTTTATTTATTTATTTTTTTTCTTTTGAAAACGATTGTGGAATTTTTCTACGGAAGAACTATAACAGTTACATTCTTTAAAAGGTGCGACAAAACTTTATTGACTCGTTTATTTACTTTTTACGTGTCTATTTTATCCGATGAGAGGGGTATATTTTGCTTTCAGAAATCAGCTTTAAGTGCTATAAAGATATGTTTGACATAATTTTTAGTTTCAGATAATCAAGAAAATATTGATCAGATGCTAGAATGCCGATGTCGATGTACGGGAAAGTAGGCTCGTTTAGTTCTTGACAGAACTTCTTGTTTTTTGTTTTCATAAGATTCATTGAAAAAGGGGATATGCCCTTATTAGGAACATGGGTCTCCAGTAAGACCCGACTCTGGTTGAGGATTACTTCACATAGAGTTAAAGACACACACACAAAAAAAAAAACTTCAAGCTAAGGAAAGTGAAAAACTCTTTGATGTAAATATACAAACATACTAAACAGCATTTCATACACTGGAGCACATAATCAAAAAATCAAAAATCCTATGTTTCCTTCCGTTAATTTTAGACCCTGATAATTTATTACTATTTTTCTTTTTTTTTTTTAACCATTATCTGCAGCACATTATCATATCCTTCATCCAATACTCCAATACGATAACAAAGCATGAGCTTACTGGGCTACAATATACAATTTGTTAGGTTACCGAATCATCTTAAAAAATTACAGCACACAACGATATCTTTCTTTTTGAATTCGTCAAATATGCACATAAATTAGGCACATGCAGTACACCGCCAACTCGTTATTCCATCCGAGGATTGCAGTTTTGTGCTTGGTAACACTCATCAACCTGGAACAGGAAGTGACCGAGCCGGCGGAAACTATCCTCTTATAGAAGCTAAGATTACTAAAAAATGGTAGCTACCAGTTTTTTGGTAATCTTGGTCTGCTTCTAAAGAGGATATCTGCCTTCAGCTCTGTTACTTCCTATTCCTTGATGATGAATGATAACAAGCACGAAACTGAAGTCTTCGGATGAAATAACCGATCCCTGTCTTGGGGGGCTGTAACTTACCACTAAATACATAAAGTAGGCTTTGAAAGCAATATGCATTTTTTTTAAGTAGAGTGCACTTAGAGCTCCTTTAGAGGACAGGCTGACTTGTCCGACATTTTGGTTCCAAGACAATTATGGATCCAGCCTTGTTACACATATTTGAAACACATTAATTAATATTATACATGGTTGCTCTGGCTTAAAATAACTTATGATTAGTTGAATAAAGCGCCATATTAGGTAAATTTAAAAAGATAACTTATTCCTCGAATTTAAAAAAAGTTTATTGGGAGATGTTACATGAAATTGGGTCTATTTTCATATTGCACTTGTTTTAAGCCTGAGTTTATAAAATGTTTTTGCCATTTGGACAAAAATAGTCAAATATCATCTATGCAGCTACAATTCAAGCTTAGCTTCCACTTTTCTTCAATGCGACTTGAGTACAGATACCAGTGGTTCCACGCCCACCGTTTTTGAACCAAAATGTCGGATGATTCAGCTCCCCTTTTATAGGAGCCTTAAGTACACTGAAATAAACTATGAAAATTCAAAACACTGTAAAGTTTGATCAGATAGATTTGACTGACTCTTGACAACTGCATCGTAACCTGACAAAGCCAAATTGCTGGATGATAGCACTTTATCAAAATTTCGGCTTTCTGATAACGATGAAGTACCGATCAAGTGGGTTTATGTTATACTAAATGACATAATTAAATTATAGTTTAAAAACTAAAAAATACTTTTGTAGAGTTAATCCAAGTTTAGTCTTTCAAAACTATTGAATATCCGCTCGGTTTACATACACTTATAATACATCAACAGGTAATATAGTTCGCCATTAGTATTAATAATAGTATTAAATATATAACTTTTCTGTTTGCAAAGAACGTGAATTTTATCTTTTATTCAGAGTTACATACAAACAAATGAAACACTTATAATCAATACTTCAACATGTAATATAGTCATGCCCTTTGTATTAACAATAGCATTAAATATATTAGGGTGAGTTCTGGTAAGTGCGTCCACGGGGCAAGTGCGTCCACTGGGAATTATATGAACACTGTCCTGAAATGGCTTCTGCAACACATCGACTATGTTAGATAACTGTTTAATGATAATTTCAATAGGTATAATTCAGACCTGGATTCAATAGACGAAACACAATCAGAGACAACTTAAATGTCTTCAAAAAAACTCTAAAGTAAAGATTGAGAAGGTTTTGTTTTAGTTTCTCTTGTAGTCACACCAAGCAATTGAAGTCAAGAAATGCAAGTTGTTTCTTTTGAGTAATAGCTACTAATAACATACATGGGGTATTTTGATCAAATACTCTAACTAAAATTTGTTTATATGACGGTACGCACTTTCCCTTTCTTTAAAGTAAGGTGGGGTAAGTACGTACCATTATGATGGGGCAAGTGCGTACCACTATCGTGAGGCATATGCGTACTATTATGCGGAGCAAGTGCGTATCATTGTGATGAGGCAAGTGTGTACCATTATGTGAAAAATCCGACTCTCGTAATTCACCTTTAATTTTGCTTATTACTCTTTTATAAGCCGATTTTAAATCCGACATCATTTCCATCAAGTATTTATATTTACATTGAATGCGGCAAGGGATTTCAATTTTATTTATTACCTCTGAAATATATTGGCTTTTAGGTATCAGTTTTTAAATTTTTCGTTGAAAATAGCGATCATAAGCTATACTTAATTTAAACCAGAATGACAAATGAAGCATTGAAATTAAGTGAAACACTGAATAAGGAACCAACTGATTCAAAAAACGAAGGTGGAGTAATGAATAAATTATATTTAAGAAAATTAAGAACAACTTGTTAAAAACTATTTTAATGTACAAGAAAAAAAAGTATAAGTATTACGTCATGATCAATTATTTTCTTTTTTTTTGCTCTTTACTTTGTTTTTTCTTACTGCTGCTGATTCTAATAAGAAAAATATTTTAAAACCTTATTTATTCAAAAAATAAATAAAAAAAAAAACGAATTGTTCACTCACGTCACCTAACGATCTACCATACAAATAGAATTAAAGAAAATCACAGGGGTACGTACTTACAACAACGCTATTGGAAGCACATGTCTCATCTTACATTTAAGAAGGGGTAAGTGCGAACCCTGACTTAAACACAGACTGATTAATGTATTAAACCAAAATAAACTATGTAGACTATAAGTGATTATTACTAAATAAAAACAACTTACATTTGCTCACTTTGTCCTATTAAAAGGACAAAGGAAGAATCCCGGACACAACTCTCTCAATCTTCAAATCACAGTTGTTCGCAAGACACGTGGGATATCACTGATTGCGTTTCATCCATGCAAGAAAGTGCTGATCTCTAGTTTTAGGAAGTATCCCAAGGAAACTACCAAACATATTTAATATGTGCCAGAAGTTTTTTCCTACGCATATTCACATAATTTAAGGTGGACGCACTTACCCCGCTAGGTAGGGAAAGTGCGTACCTTAGAATAGATGTCATAAACCAGGTCACAAAAATTATGCTTATGGTTAATTTGACATATTATATGCTTGAAAATCTTAGTAAAGTATCTGGAAAGAAAACTAAAAAAAAATTGTGAGTGTACAAGATTTTTCAACAGAGCAGCATCCTTGAGAACATGAACTTTGAAAAAAAGGGTACGCACTTACCAGAACTCACCCTAACTTTTATCGTCATTGTAAATAACAAGAATTTATATCTTTTTATTCAGAGTTACGTACAATCACAACACAACTCAAAACATAATCCCACATATGAAAGAATAGAATAAAAGCGTATTTAAAATAGGGAAAGGAATATCATGATGGTCCACTTATGGTCGTATTTGGCGCACTCACGTTCTCTACTTTGGTTTTATATTACTAATGTTTTTTGTTAAAAAATAAAACTTAAATGTGACCACAAAATGCGAACATATTATTAAATTGTGGTATTTGCAATTTTTTTCTTTCTTTTACGCGTTGTCTTTTACAGTACAGATTTTTTACCAGTCGCGAAAGTTTTTCTCATTACTTTTTTTTCTTAGCTATGGTATTATCTACTTTTTTAAAGACGATTAATCTTAAGAGTGGATTAACTAATCTCATATTTTATTTCTTTTTTTGTGAGTCAATGGTAAGGCTACATTACGCTACCGAGGGGATACAGAAACCACCTAATATTTTCGCCTCTTATATACAGCCTCATTCGTTACAAACACGTCTATAGAACTATTTATGTTACTTCTGAAAATAAGATAGTATTTGTTTTTGAGGAATTTAACTAAAAAAATTTATAGCTTTGTGTCTGAACACGCTTGTTCAAAATATAAAAAACAACACAAAATAGAATCCAAGCTTTGTGAGAGTAGTTTTATTTGCTATTTTCATAAATTTCTTATCCGTATTCTAAATCGACACTTAAAATTCCAGAAAGAAATAAAAGTTTTATGTCGGCATTTCTTAAACTTTATGAGTTCATTTACCCTTTTCGCAAGATCGCTTCTTTATGCACCTTTTCCGGCTATTTACTTATTCATTTCTCTATTTCTTGCAAAGAGTAAGTAATATATATATATATTATATATATATATATATATATATATATATATATATATATATATAGTATATATATATATATATATATATATATATAATATATATATATATATATATATATAGATTTATATATTTTGGTTCAAGAGTGAGAAAAAAAGCAGAGTTATCAATACCTTAATTTTTATTTTGTATACGTATAAAAAGTATACTATTCTGATTAGGAGTTTTGCTTTTTGTTTATTCTTCATACATAATTGATAAAAAAAAAATTATTCTGAAAGTTTTGTTGAGGAAAAAAATATGCATTTCGTCAAAGCTATGCGAGCACTTAACCTATTAATACCTGAGATTTTTTTTCTGAAGATATTTTATATACTGGTTACAAACAGTATTTAATGGACAGGAAAAATAATGTAAAAAATATCATGTAAAAAATAATTTTTTTATTAAGGAAAGAAAAATCGTCCTTTAAAAGTTTCGATAGACCCCAAAGGGTACATACTTTATTTACTAAATTTTTTTTCTGCCTACGATATAATATTTAGAAAGACATTTTATAAGAAGAAATAAAATCAGAAATTAACATAAACTGGGAAGCTGGGAATAACTTTGAAAACTTTTTTCTTGAGATTGTGAACAATGTAATTTTTGATAAAGATCATATTAAAACTGCTGCAGAACACACTTTACAATGGTGATGTGCAGCAATCTGTTAATAACGAATTTGAACAATACCAATGCACTTATTGAACACTATTATTTGGTTGAAATGTTCATTTTGGGGAAATTCAGACCCTTTTTTGGACCGTAACCTAAAAAGGGGCGCTAGGCATTAATGGGTTAAAGAAATGCACCTGAAATGCATAATTTAATAATGTTTTATTTAATACTAGGAGTATCTGTACGGTAATGTCCGTGCTAAGAATTCAAAAAAACCGTCCATTGAATGAATGAAATCACTCCTCTCCCCTCTGTTACAAAATAATATTCCTTTTTTTTTTAATTTTAAACGCGCACACACCCTTTAAGAAAACGGTAAAATTTCTTTTTTCAATTTCAGATATTTATTCAAATGAATAAAAACTAAATTAAATTAATTTAGCAGTAGCTTTAAAATGTCAAAGAAAAAGAAAAAAAAAATAACCTACTTAAATGTTCAACTTTAACTCGCCAAATCTGATAATTTTAACTATAATGTTTATCCTAAAAAGTATAAGCGTACCATATAGTTATGTGGTTCCTCCCTAGTTTCTCCTTTTTCTGCAGACATGACAGCCATTCTGTAACCATATCCTTTATATTTGGTTTTATTTACGGTAATATGAGAAGTTACGAAAAAATCTCGCTGATTGACGAAAATTGTTGATTTTACGAATAGAAAAATATCCTCAAATTACTTACTTACAGAAATGGTGTTTGTAAAAGTAAAAGAATATTTCTATCTTACTTATCTTACAAGATTGCAATGAGTGTATTAAAGTTATTTAATAATAGAGCTTTAAAAATAGTTTAAATAATAACCAAATACGTCTAACTCTTTCTGTTTTGCATTGCGCTATGTTCATTGCATAAAAATATTTAAGGAAGTAAATGTCAAAGCAAATATCCAACTTTTGTATTATATTTGCTTGTCTAAGCTAGAGCTCCTTTAGAGAGCAAGCTGGCTTATCCGACATTTTGGTTCCAAGACAACTTTGGATCCAGCCTTTGAGTATTAGAAAACACGTTAATATTGTCCCTGGTTGCTCTGGCGTAAAATAACCTATGATCAGATGGATCAAACGCCACATTAGGTAAATCTATAAAAATAACTTATTCCTCAAATTTAACAAGAAGAAACGAGTCAAGAACTAAACGAGCCTACTTTCCCGTACATCAACATCGGCGTTCCAGCATCTGACTAATATTCTTACTTACGTCAAATATACCCTTTTAGCACTTGAAGCTGATTTCAAAAAGCAAAATATACCCCTCTCATCAGATGAAATAGACACGTAAAAAGTAAATAAACGAATAAATAAAGTTTTGTCGCACCTTTTAAAGAATGTAACTGTTGTAGTTCTTCCGTAGAAAAATTCCTCAATCGTTTTCAAAATAATAATAATAATAATAATAATAATAATAATAATGATAATAATTAAAGTTACAAAGAACATCAAAACACATTTTATCAAAGAAAGAAAAAAAAATGTCGTTCGTAAATAAAAGGTCTGGAATTTCATATTTAACCCGTTGCCAGTTGTTAAGTATAAATAAAGAATAAAATGCTCTCGTGAATGAAAAGTCTTCGTTATAAAAAAATCGTCTGCCAAAAATAATAATAATAATAGTAGGGGAGACCTGGGACGGTTGTGATGCGGGGCGGTTGTGACAGTCGTCATATTAGCTAAACCATAATTAATACCTGGTTGAAGCAAAGACAGAGAGTATCAGCATGTTTGTCTGAATGTGTGTCAAAGCATTGCGGTAGCCATCGAGCGACATTAACGCTAGCAGAGGGGTTGGTTACTTTTTAACAGTCAAAAGTAAGTTTTTTTGTTCGATGTCTTTTAGTAATTCCTGTTGAATGGGTACAGATAGAGAAATGAAAGTTTTCTCCCCATTAGTAGTGAACCTTAATAGTGAAATAGCAGTGATTACTTTTTATGTAGGCTATTTTGTATTGCCATAGCGATTCCTGTTTTCAAAAGTAGTGGGTTGGGGTCGGTTGTGACAAATTGCGTGGGGACGGTTGTGACACGAGTAAAACATGTTTTTATCATATTTGATGCCCATAATACGCTTGGAGAAGACAGAAACAGGGCAGTGTGACCTAATGAAATATCAAGAAGCTTATAAAGAAGTGAAACTTTTTTTTCTTTCGGACAGCTTTGGAAATGCAACGTTAATCGTAAGTCTTTGTTACGAAACATTCATTCGTAAACGCGATGGAGCCGGCCGGCGCTGTCACAATGAAAACAACGTGTGCATAGGTTAAATTGCTTATAATAAAGTGCTTTTGAGCTTACATATACGCTGAAAGCATATATGAGAGTAAAATGGCTACTGAGAAATGGAACTAGTTCATTTATGAATAGAAATGTTTCACGTCTGTTCGTGTAGCTCATGCAACTAGCCTTTCAAGAGTAACAAGCTTCAATAAAACAAATAAATGTGGAATCTTTCTTTGACACTTGAGAATTGTTATGAACAGACACGGTTATGACCCGCAGGATGTGCATAATGTTTCCAAAACAGACGTTACGAAGTTCCAAAAACCTGATATTTTTGTAAAACTTGGTATAAGGCTACTTCAACTGAACGAGACACATTGTTAAATGTTAAACTTTCCCAGATGAAGGTTATGTTGAATTACGTTTAATATTACTTGAAATTAAAAGTGATCTAGACTGTTTTGCTGTGTTTTTGAACTTGTCACAACCGACCCCAAGCACTGTCACAACCGCCCCTGGGGTGGGGTCGGTTGTGACATTTTTTCCTTTTTTGTTTAATTTGGTCCTGTGAGTTAACTATTGTACTTAGGGAGAAAATTTTAGTGTTTATAAGCAAGCAAATGAACATTTTAACATAAAAACAACTTTAAACCAGCTCACAGGCATTGCTAAGGGATCTATGGGGGAGCAAATGAAAATTGTCACAACCGTACCCAGTCTCCCCTAATAATAATAAATAAAATAAAACAAATAAATAAATTAAAAATCGTCTGCACAGTCGGTCATTTTTTTCTGGGCCTGCATTCCCGCCATGTTTGTGGAGTCGGAGTCGGAATCGGAGTCAGATGTTTCGATCCAGCCTTGCTTGAAGCATTTTGAAATACAAGCGGAGTGGATGCTACGTCATTAAAAAGAAAGATGAGAATATACGTAAAATACCACTTTGATCAAATCCAGCAAGATAACTGATTGCTTAAATTTAATAATTGCCTATTAACTGTAATGGTCTCACATCAACCAAGCATTATATCTGAATCTTAGACACTGGTTGTATTCAACGTGATTTTTCTACAAGAACTAGTGCTACCCCGTATACACCCATTTGGAACCAAAAAGCCGAATAAATTATCTCTCCTTACATATTGTCTTTACTAACAGTAGTTTAGTTCTAAGGCCATTCCATAAGGAGCTCTTACTTATCTTTCATTTTGGTTCTTCTAAGGAGCTTATAGTTCCGCTCACTGAAATGGGATAAAAGGTGGAGGGATTCATAAGGAGGATTTATAAGGATAAAAAGAGGACACATAAGGATAAAAGGAGTTAGGTAAGAACTTAAGTTTAGTTGATACATGAGGATTAAGTTTAGTTGATACATAAGGGTTTAAGTTTAGTTGATACATAAGGATTAACTTAAGTTGATACATAAGGATAAAATGAGGTGGAGGGATTCATAAGGATAAAAGGAGGAGGATTTCTTAAATTTAATAAGTGCCTATAGACTCTAATGGTCTCACATCAATCAAGCATTATATCCGAATCTTAGCCACTAGTTGCATTCAACGTGATTTTTCTACAAGAACTAGTGCTACCACGTGTACACCATTTGGAACCAAAAAGCCGAGTAAATTATTTCTCCATACATGTTGGCTTTACTAACAGTAGTTAGTTCTAAGGCCATTCCATAAGAAGAATTATCTTTCATTTTGGTTCCACTAAGGAGCTTATAGTTTCGCTCACTGAAATGGGATAAAAGGTGAAGGAAGTGAAGTCTTTAATTCTCGAAACAAAGATTCCAAACCACGTGACATATTTTAAAGTTAAGTATTGGAGGAAGTCAGGCGTCATTCAATAGTTGCACGTAAATCCTGTTTCCCATAAGTTGAAGTTGAACCATGTGACATGGTATCTTTGTTTCAGTTTTCCTTAAGTAATTTGGACTTACTCTCTGCAGTTACTAATTCATGATCTAAGGTTTGACTGGTATAAGTACGAAAACCGCGAGGAAAAAAACGTCTTACCATAATATATGGTGTTTGATTGATGTTTGATTATTTTAGTCTATAATACGAAGAAATGTCATTTATTTAGACTAAAAACAAGAGAAGAATAAAATAGGATTGTTTACAGATATATTTCCTCAAAAGCTAGTATTTCACTAAAAAAAATAATATTTTACTAAATTTTTTCCACGTGGCGTATTTTATAATAGCTACAAACGACTAAAACAACTATTTTCAACAAGGGCTGGTTCCAAAGCCGGTTTGGTACCAAAATGTCTGATAGGTCGGCCTGTCTTGTAGGGCTTCTATTTAATCTGATATCAAACTATTTCAAAGTGTTTTCTCATTTTAACTTATCGTTTATTTTTATTTTAACTTATCGTTTTTACTTACAAGAGGGATTGTAATTGAAACATTCAAGCGAAAAACATATATATTTCTCTCACCTGTTGAAATAAGTTGCAGTCGGAGAGAAAATACGTTTAAATTTTACGTATAAGACTTTTTAAACAATGCAGTTAAACAGCTTGGGTATGGATACACAACAAATATTTAGTTATTCCTAAGAAACACATAATACATTTTTGAAAGAATGTAAGGCATCGTAGCGAGGGAGGATAATGAATTTCCGACCCTCAATTAAAATTTGTCAAAACTAAATCAAAGGAAAACATATCATTTAGTATACTAGCTTGAGAGACTGTCAATTTTAATTGGAGTAACGTTATACTAGATTTCCGAGAAAATTCATCAAATAATGTTGACAAGATGACACTGATTTATGATTAATAAATAAGGATAATTTCATCATTTTGACATTCTATTTTAGCCAAGATGAAATGCATTAGCAGAACTGTCAAACAAAGGACCTATTAACCTAAGACTATTAATGGAATAGCCTGAAGGGCTGTAAATTGAATATTGTAAAATGGAATTAAAATCTTAAATGGTATTAAACTAACCTTGGCGTATTTTATTGCATAACAAGTATCACAAAATTCCAAGTACAATAATTTTAGAAACTTTAACGATGGTTGTTGAATTAAATCCTTTGAGGAAAGCGAGAAACGCATAGGTTTAAAGGAAAGTGTAAATGTTGTAAGAATAACTACAGTCGAACCCGCTTAATAAAATAGCCTCTAATAAGCGGGATATTCTTTTAACCGTTATTCTAATAAGCGGGCTCTACTGTATATACGTAATTTAACCCATCTCTAATAAAATTTAAGAACCAATTAAGATTTTTCGTGAAATTATTCGCTAACATAAAAACAGAAGAAAAGACAAAAAAAGTAAGTTCCTTTTTATTGATGATTATGGCTCTTTAACGTTATAAGCAGTCAATATAAGCTCAACTTTGTTTACCATAGTTTCATACATTTAACAGTAAAATTTCAGAAACCATTACAGTTAAAAATGCGAATACAATATTTGCAGACATATTTCAAAAATAAAATGATTTTCAATATCATCCACTATTAGCATTATACTTTATTTGATTTTTATTAGTTACTACCAAGAATTCTAATGCAAGAAATTAGCACACTTGATATTTTATTTTATTTTTTATGCATTATTCTATATTTTTAAAGCAAATGTGTTTGTTGCTAAGTAAGTATTATATTTGCATCATGAGTAGTTACAAATATAGTTTAATTCGACAAGCAAAAAGTGGCAAAAATCAATGAATTTGTTTGCATTAGAAGTCATTTGTAACCACAATGCTTATGAAAACTTGTGAAAAAAGGAAGCAATTCATTTCTATATTTTAACTGTAATTGACTAGATAAAAACTAGATTCACAGTTTAGTTCATGTTGAAGTTGTTTTTAGTAATGTCTTTTGAAAAAACACTAGATATGCTGGGTCATTTTCAAAATTTGCTTACATTTGCTATCCGGAGGTTTAAAAAGACGATTTTGGAGCATAATTTATGTTTTAAATTCAATGCGAACAATTATTTTCTGCAAGCAATGCCCCCAAAAAAAATCTATCACTCAAAAAATTATTGAAATTTATTTATTTATTTTTATTTAAGTCTTTAAAAATGAGAATCAAGGCGAAAACGCTTGTCCATTTCCAATTTTTGCAAGTTCAACTATTTTTTTATATACTTAATTGTATAAAAAAGTATATACAACAAATTATTTCTATATATTGACTATTAGTATATGATATTCATAATAACTATTGACAATAGTAATTTTTTTTCATTAAGAAATGTATGAATATATTTTGTCCGACAGTTCTTGTCAAGTCCATTACCGTAAGATTATTTTAGCTAAAAAACGTATTTATTGCAGTCAAAAGATGGTAACACGTATTCAGTTAACTTAACAAACTAGCGACGTAACTATTTCGTACCATTTTGTTTTCCTAAGTCAAGAAATATTGCTGTGGCGTTTCGCACAAGATTTCTTCCAGTTGCGTATTTTTATTCTTTGTCAATTCCTTTACCAAAAATTTTAGTATTAATTTTTACTTTTTCTCAACTTTTATCCCAAAATATTGTTTATTATAGAACTCTAAGAAAACGCATATTGTTGTTCAATTTTTAAATTCGATAATCTAGCCATAATTTGACATTTTGGTTGAAATGTCAAGTCCGTTACTGGTCAAATCCGTTACCAAGTGTCAAGTCCGTTACCATACAGTTTTTGAGCAATACTTTAATGATCACAAACATCGTTTTAAGCTTCAGGGACGCAAATAATTTCAAATGAAGTTGATTCTTGGAGCTATGATGTAGTTTAAAAGTGAGATTTCATATTGATTTTGTATGGTAACCAACCACAATTTCTCTTGCAACTTAACGTTTTACAACAGTATTTGAACACTTAATTATGCATCAAAGTGTACAACCAATTACTTTTTCACACACCGAAAATATGTGACAGAACATCTGTTAGTGATTCTAAAAGAAAATAGCAAGTTAAAAAAAAAATACTTGAAAATTCTGAAATGTAAGCATATGGTGAAAATGACTCATATACATCAAATAGACAAGACTTATACCCTGAAGTGCTAAGATTACCTGCTAAAATCTCTTTGACATCGTCACGCTTGACGTAGCTGGACATCGTTAGAAAGCTTTATTATTCGTGATTGTAGTCAAATTATCCGAAGAAATTTTTGGAAGCTTTGCTTAAATTACAATGCAACAGAATCATTAATAAGTCCCACTTTGAGCCATTGAACTCAGACTAAGCCTGCTGATTAATTGTTTTCATTTGAGTATTAAAATCTTCAATATTTTATTCATTTTTGAAGTTCTTTTCGCAAACTTTTCTTGGTTGAAGGTAAAATTTTGACATAAAATGGGAATGATGAAACGAAATGAAAGCTTAAATCTGTACCTCAGAGCCAGACTAGCGTAAGTCCATTTTGGTAACTTTTCAGGAGAAGGGAAAAACAATTGTTGGATGCATGCAAAGGATGGGATTCGTGTTTTTTAATGCTGCTAAATAATAGGAAGAAACTTTTTTAATAGAATACCGTACTCATGGATCGATGCAGAATAAGATTCTACATACAATACATTGATGAAGTGAAAATCGCCATTTTTGGACTTACGTCGTTCTGGTTCTGAAGTAAAGAAAGTGATGATAGACTTTTCAGACTATTTTGGACAAATATTTCTATTTTGGTTACAGTTTATGAAGAAGGGGGGTGGGGGAGTACCAGATGTAATGCCACTTCGGCTGCATTGTATACATGCCAAGATTACCATGGACTCAATGTTAACCGTAGTGGGTGTTTCTCTAATCTTAGTAAAAATGTATTTCCTGCACTGGATCGCAATAAAATGCAACGTGTAAGTATGTAAAGTATGGATCAGGTCACTCTTCAGTAAAGCAACCGCAATGATGGCGCTCGTTTAAGATACCGTCTGTTCAAAAGTCAATCATATGCTAAAATCGTGTGTTCGTAGGTTAAATATAAACAATTTTTTCACTGCGGATGTAAAGCTTTCGAAGCTTTTTAAAGTTTGTAAATGCGCATATAAAATTCTGATTTTCGTAACATCAAACGCTTGCCGAAGTTATGTGATGATTTTACGTTTTACCTAAGTGCAAAAACGAACATACAGAGACAATATGGCATCCGAAAGCATCATCGTTTTCTGTGTTTAAAATAATTCTTTCAAGGTCCAAAATTGGGACATTTATGCTACGAAAAGTGACACAAGGATTCGAAGAAAAAGAATCGAAAACCCTTATGCCAGGTGGACCTCTAAGTAATAGTTCTTAATAAAGCTCAAAGTGCTCTAGGAGAAAGTGCAATCAATAATAATAATAATAATAATAATAATAATAATAATAATAATAATAATAATGAGTTGTAGAAGAAACTCACTATTGTTTTGGGTCTTTTGGGGCAACAGATAGCTACAGGTTGCCTAGGTAGTTGTTGAAATACTGCATGATTAAAAAAAACTTTTCAATGGTAGTAATTGAAGTTTGTACGCGATTTACTTAAAACCAGAAATCAGGCCACTTATATCCCAAGTTTCTCCCTACCTCATGTATGAAAAAGACATGGAAATTTTAAACGAAAATTGTTTCGCGACTTTCAATAAAATTTAATTTGGGGCAAACTTTACTTTAACATAAGCTCAAAGTAAGGGTAATAGTAATAAGAGGGGATTTTTTAACCATGTCAGGGGATTATTTTTATTTCTCACTCGGAATTCATTTATTGGACGTGTTCGTTTGCTTAGACGTGAATTTTCTTATTCAAACTGTCACCTCTTTTTAAAATAAAACGGTTCAACGGTACTGGCCGTGGCCTTCAAGAACGAACAGTAAGATTTCAAATTGGAAATCATTTTCCTTTGCACGGTATTTCCGAGCATTTTTCGGCTAAATTAATAATGTTTATTAGCGTTAATTTAATGCTATAAGCTAAATGAAAACTAAACGAATCGTTAATGTATTTACTAATTGACTAATCGTGGCTTTCAAGAACAAACATTAAGACCCTTGAAGGAAATTGGAAATTTTTGCAATAGCCAACAATCACTCCAGTCGAATTCGCGTAAAGGAACGTCTGCTTACAAATTAAATCACTGTTCGAGCTTTGCTTGCGAGTGTATTTTTAAGCGCTATCAATACTTTATACTTATACACGTGAGGTCATATTTTTTCTATTACCTTCTTTAAATATCCACGTGTTAATTAAGCATATCTTAAGCAAAAGCGAAGAAATATATGCTACCAGTACAATATTTGAGACTTTTTAAGTAACTCAATTATCAGCAGAAGTAACATTAAAACTGCTCTCATTTTTAAAACATAGGAAGTGCTTTTCTTTTGCTCTGCATTTCTCAGTATTTTTCAGATGAAATAATAACGTTTGTTTTAATTAATTTAGTGCTATACGCTAAGTGAAAACTAAACGAATCGTTAATGCATTTACTAATTGACTAAATCGATTCTTCTTAACTCTCCACAGTTCCTGTAGATAGAGGCTGTGACGCATTGAGCATATACAATGACCAGTGTATTCATTAAATATTTCAGTGAATCACTTGGCATTAGCAGAAGGAATAGTTCACATAATTAAAGCAATTAATGATATTAATTACTAGTAATCAAAGCGTACGCTTTGGAAGTTTATCAATTGAAAGCGGTTCTGAGCATTATTTTTCCAACTTGGTACGAGTAATTAATCGCTGAAGGACGCTTTAAGAAATGTTTTAATAAAGCTTTCAGTGTGTGTAAAGTTATTTCGTGTATTAAAATTTACCTGCCGGCAGACAATTGTATAAATTGTTTTAATCACTTGAATTTAGGAATAAAAGACGGGAATAAGCGGTAATTTTACAAAGATATCTAATTAAGTAGTTATTTTACAAAACTCAAAACTGAAATTAGAAATCCCTTTTTACAAGTATCAGCCCAAATTGACAACTGAAATTAGCTATAAAAAAGCTGGTATGGACCCCACACTACTTCTTTTACGTGTTAATTTATTAGTAGTTGCCTTAATCTGCCACGAAACAATGTAAAAAATGTTTTACAATGGTTAATTTTCTAAATATTGCAGATTTTAATATCATTCAGTGAATTTTTCGCAAAATATCGCCAAGTTGGCGATATGTCGCGAAGTTAGCGTCAAACACTTGGCGATCAAAAGCTTGGCGACGTATCGCCAAGTGGTCGCGCCAATTCATATCACTTGAGTCTGCATTGAAATTAACACTGATTTACCCCAAAAAAGGGGTAAAAACCCCCTTGGGAACATTCGAATGCAACCACAAGGTGAGGTGCACAACTAGACCATCCTCAGAGCCTACATACCAAACTAGAAGCTTCTACGGCACATAGTTTTTGAGTTATGTGACACACATACATACGTACGCACATACATACGTACATACAGACCTCAAGAGACAACTCGTCGTAATTAACTCGGGGGTGGTTGAAAAGGATTTTTCGGCTGCTTAAATGTTGGTAGGTACGTATGCACGTGCTGACAGGTCAAAAAAACTACTGAACATTCATTCGGGGGTGAGTAAAATCAAAATTTAGATTCAAATTTGAGTGAGATTCAAAAAATGGAACACCCTTAATCTGTCAGCTAATATACGTTCTAGGAAAACAAGTGTAACATTTGCAGTTTGTATATGGTCCCAAAAGAAAATTCTTGAGTGGGAAAAATAATTCTTAAATCATCTAGAATCTTTTAGATTTATTGCAGCGGCTATTTATAGCCGTGCGGCGACGGATTTTTATCTCAGTCTCAACTTTTCACTACTGTGAATGTATTTCGATCTGTTATCTGTTTGAGTTTATAGTCGCGTATTTTGATTTTAAAACGTGGTGTACGGCTAAGTTAAGTATGCAGTGTATTGATATTTGTTTGATTGCTGGATGTTTAGCAGTCGTTACCTACTCTAATGTAAATAATTGTAAGTAACCTTACTGTATTTTTTCAAAATTAGAATCGTCATTTAAGAAAGTTTGAATGTACGCGGACTCGTAGCAATATTTATGTCACAATTGCTGCTATACTCCTCCGTATGTATTCAAGAGAAAATTTTAGAGCATGTACATGACCTGCTTTGAAAACTCCGTCAAAGAAAGGTGCAACAATTCGGGATAAAGTGATGTGTGCACATTTTAGTCAACGAAGCAAATTATTTTTTATTCAAGGTAGAAAGGCAAATTTACTTTAAGTTAAACTATTTTTTTTTTGAACGTATAGCTTGAGCCCAGCCATGCCTGTAGATCTGGTAACGCATTAAACGAAGATGAAGAAAAATTAGGCTAGTTTAGTTCTCAAATAGGTTTCTATTCAGTATTTTACAAATGAATTTATTTTTTACGGAAATGCATTTCATTCCATTCTCCTTTTTATACGCAACTATGTATTTAATTTAAGAGAATCAATATTATTAACCCATTAGTGCCTAGCGTCCCTTTTTAGGGACCGTCCAAAAAAGGGTCTGAATTTCCCCAAAATGAACATTTCAACTAAATAATAGTGTTCAATTAGTAGCTTGATATTGTATCAATTCGTTGTTAACAGATTGCAGCACATAACCAGTGTAAAATGTGTTCTGTAGCAGTTATAATATGATCTTTATCAAAAATTACATCTTTCACAATCTCAAGAAAAAAAGCAGAGTTTTTAAAGTTATTCCCGGCTTCCCAGTTTATGTTAATTGCTGATTTTATTTTTTTTCTTATAAAATGTCTTTTTAAATATTATATCGTAGGCAGA
This sequence comes from Uloborus plumipes, assembly GCA_038373865.1. NCBI lineage: Eukaryota > Metazoa > Arthropoda > Arachnida > Araneae > Uloboridae > Uloborus > Uloborus plumipes. The sequence goes on from JAXGGA010006470.1 coordinate 31,133, forward strand.
AAAAAATTTGTAAAAAAAGTATGTGCCCTCTGTGGTCTATCGTAACTTTTAAGGATTTTTCTTTCCTTAATAAAAAAAAAAAAAATTATACATAACATTTTTTTTATTATTTTTCCTGTCCATTAAACACTGTTTGTAACCAATATACAAAATATCTTTGGAAAAAAAATCAGGCATTAATGGGTTAAATTCCATGAACGTTTTTCTTTTTTTTAAAATCAGAAAATTATTTTTGTCTGGTGACTTTTCCATGCCCAACCAAGCGTTTTCTTTAAGCTATTATTGAAGAATATCAAATACATATTTATTTTTTTAGAAATTGATCCTATACTTGAACTGTCTATACAAATTGATATTTTAGAAAAAACACTTAATTTTCTCAAAAGTAATCTTGACAGTAATAAATTTAAGAACATAATCCAGTGCGCTAATTAACTTTATTTACACCAGCTCCTTCCTATTACAGAACATAATGTATGGGAAAAGAAATTATGATTAAGAACGATTTTTTTTTTACTATGAGATGTGAATATTAATTTCACGGAAACTAATTCGTAGTTGTCCCACAAAGGTTTAATAATATTAAATTTCAAAAGGCATATTTCCTTTGAAATTGCTTTGATCCTGAACTGAAAAGAAGCAATACATTTCAGCTATGTCATGAAGTCCTGAATACGCCTCTGAGTTCAATTAAGACGAATGAAATTAAAAAAAAAAATGGTTAGAGTAAAAAGGAGGATTTTAATCATAAATCTTGTCCTTGGCGCTTTTTTTGGCTGCATGTTTGAGCTTTTTATGCTAACTTAAAATAATTTACTCCTTTGAAATCACGAGCAAATTAAGTTTTAGGAAATGAGATTAATGAAATCTTCACTAAATAAGTTAGAGAAATTCACGCTTTGGATTGAATAATGATGAATATATTAATCGGCTTTTGTGAGCTTGTTTGGTGTAAAGTCTTACTTTGTAATGAGAGATGTTTAATTGGCTTAGTAAGAAGACTCTTGGTACAGTATTCAGCGTAATAAATAGTAGGATATGAAAGGATCAGAACTTCGAAGAAAATTGAAATTTTTACCACAACAAATATTGAAAACACAGAAAAATGTATTGCAGTTCCCATACCATACATGCCATTAGTTGGTTTTGAGTATGAAATCATAGAGATGGTCTCCCTCACGAACAGCGCTTTTCTACAGGCTTCAAATGAAAGCTTCCACCACCGGATCCAGCACGTTCAATGGGATCTCCTCCATAGTTGTACGCATCCTTCCCTTGATTAAACGTCCTGATATCTTGACTGAACTTAAGTTTTCAATTTTCATAAACCTGTATTGGACGTTTTCCAGTTTTTCCTTTTTTAACTACTTTATTTACACTGAAGTGACAAAAGTCATGGGATAGCAATATGTAAATTTTCAGATGGCAGTAGCATCGCATAGAACAGGTATAAATGCGCAGTGCTTTTACAGAGCTTTCATTTCTGTTCAAGTTATTCATGTGAAGAGGTTTTAACGTGATGATGACCGCACGACGTGAATTAACAGACTTTGAACGCGGAATGTTAGTTGGAGCTAGACGCATGGGTCATGCCATTTCGGAAATCGTTAGAGAATTCAACATTCCCAGATCCACTGTGTCAAGAGTGTGCCGAGAGTATGAAATTTCAGGCATAACATCCCACCATGGACAGCGCAGTGGTCGACCGCCTGCACTTAAAGATCGAGACCGGCGACGTCTGCAAAGAGTCGTAAATTCTAACAGACAAGCAACACTGCGTCAAATCACCGTAGAAATCAATGTGGGACGTACAATGGACGTGTCTGCTAGAACTGTGCGGAGAAATTTGGAACATGAATCCCATTGAGCATTTATGGGACACCATCGAGAGGTCTGTTCGTGCCCAAAATCCTGCCCCATCAACGCTTTCACAATTATGGACGTCTATAGAGACAGCATGGCTCAATATTCCTGCAGAAGACTTCCAACGACTTGTTGAGTCCATGCCACGTCGAGTTGTTGCACTTCGCCGGGCAAAAGGAGGGCCGACACGATATTAAGAGGTATCCCATGACTTTTGTCACTTCAGTGTATAACTACTAAACTATGCCAATTTTTGATTATAATTGTGAGATAAATTGCCATTTTGAAGTACATTAAATGCTCAACAATTCAAGATCAAGTAACGCTCCGTAGGATAAAGTTCAATTCCTCCTAATAAATGTTTAAAAATATAAAAAAAATTCGAGAAAAGCAGATTTAAACATAAAGAAAGTGCAAAACATAACGAAGTGCGTCTCAAAATTCTAGACAGAGGGGAGTTATAGCTTTTTTTTTTTTTTACCGGTATTTAAATTCAGTATATGGTTTGTACTTTTACGATCTCCGTTCATTTTCGATTTTTTCTTTTCTTTTTTTAGATTTAATACCTACTCTCTACTCTCGCCCATTTAGAATTTATTTTTATAATTTATTACCGTTTTCATAAGTTTTACTGTCTTCTGTCATAGAGTTCAATGTTTTATTTCACTAGTTTTATTATTATTTTTTTAATTATTCCTATTTTTAAATTAGGCAGTAATATAATTTTTGAACATACAGCAGATAAAAGCTTTTATTTACTTTTTTTTTTTAATGTACAACAGAATTTTGTATCCTGAGGTAAATTTAGGTAACTGCATTAGCATTCGCAAAAATATTTTATTGCGCTATCAAAGCTGAATATTCTTGTTATAAACTTTTAATTAGTTTGAGTTAAAATGTTGTTTAAAGAAATTGGAACTTTAAGACTGAACTTTAACTTTCTCTAATTTATTTTTACAAAGTATTTTTCATGAAGTTTTTTTCCTAATATACTCTACTGATGTTATAATATCAGGCATAATTCTTTATCTCTTTGGAAAAAAATATTACTATTTAACTAAAGTTTAAAAAAAAAAAAAAAATCTCATATTATTAGCAAACAAAACTGACACTACTTCACGCGTTTCGGGGGAAAATATATACAAAGGACGCAGCAAAGAGACGGATAAAAGCAATAACAACTTAATCAACAATCAATGCAATGACTCGTTCGCAGAGTAAGTAGCAAACAAGAACTAAATGTTCCAGAAATTGAGCAAATATTTTCTTCTTCTTGTAAGAGGCTCGGTTGAGACTCGAGAAGAGCTAGTCGGTATTCGATTTCTGGTCAAGTGAATTGTTTCAGAAGGAATGGATCAATAACTCTATGGGGCTAAATATAGCTTTTGATTTGTTGTATGCTGAATGTATGCATGGAGTACAGACAGTATATTCAAATTACCCAGTGTGGTAGATGTATTTTCAACCAAAATATAGCGATATGTGGCAGAGATATTGAGATCTCTTTTTTCCTCGAAAATAAAGGGAACAAATGAGACAAACATTTTTTTTTTTTTGGTAAACGTATTCAAAGTAGTAGTTAAAGTATTTAAAGTTAGCTTCGTCAATATCTTATCATGGCTTATAATCGTACGCTAAGTTTAGAAAAGTAATTATATATGTAAAGCTTTAAAATTTAAAGTAATTTGATATTTCAATTAATGATAAATGAATAATAATAGCCAACTTTTAGCGAGGTTGGAATATAAGGGGGAATATAAATCATGCACTCTACTTCAAGAATAATATTTTCAAAAATTGCTACACATGCTGCAATAAGCTATACATGATTTAAAGAGAAATCCAATGCTTTTCGTTTTCAACAAAATGCAATTACTCCTAATAAATCTCAATTTCTAACAGTAAAGATCAATTATACACATGCGGAATGTGTAAGTGCTTAGCGAAAAAAAAGTGCAATAAAGTTCAATGAAAAATTGTCAATGTTGTGCCTTTTGTTACATAACAACATCTAACCTATAATTTAGTTAGTTTCACAGTTTTCAGTATCACACTGTCTATGATTTGTACTACTGCACAAATGTATTCTTGAAAGTTTTGTTGTGTTTTCGGCATCGTGAGTTGATAACTATCTTTGCTTTAACCCCTGCACTGTTACAAAAAATTAAAGATGTTCTTATAAAATAATAGCCAGCACATGTGCCTAAATTCTGCAGGGGTCAATCCAGGATATTTGACCAAGGTCCTGTTTTTGGAATTTTGTGAAAAATAGTTCAGAATTTTGTGAAAACTAATTCCTAATTTTGTGAAAAATAGTCACGGCAAAAAATATTCCCAATTGCTCCGTAAACTCGGATTTGTGTGAAGAGTCAGTTTTGAGTGTGGGATTTTTGTGAAAGGTTTATTTTTGAGTGGCTGCATTTTGTGAAGGATCCCTTTTTGAGTTTGAGGGTCCTTTTTTGAGTGACTGAATTTTGTGAAGAGTCCTTTAACGAACCTAATTTCTATCTAGATTGACCCCTATTCTGTCAGTAAAATATCCAACCAAAATAGGAACTCGCTAAAAGTCACTTACTTTCCTGAAATAAACTTGGAATTTCCCTAAAGTATTTAAGAAACTTCCCAATTAAGGCGAGTCATGTTTTGGGAATAAATAAGAAACATTCTTTGAAAACGCAGCAATGGTTTGAAACTGGCAGCTTTTTCACAAGTCGAGATTTGTGCAACATTCATCAATTCGAGAATCTTTTTTGTCAAGACACTTAATTTTTTTAGCAAAAGGGCGGAAACCAGTTAAACGTCGTAACGCTATCCGGCAATAATCCGTGATCTAGACTTTCTTTTTCTTTAAATTGTTCTTTTCACTATTGATAGTTTGGTACTCATACTTCATAACCGCTAAAAGCTTGCATTCTAGTTGCAGAAGCAGAGTGACGCTGCGACGTGTGTAACATGTTCTGGAGAGATTCTGCTGCCTTTTTCTTAGTTTTAGTACAGAACTGTCATTTCAGGTTTTTCCAGGGGGATTCAAAGGGTGCAAACACAATGCAATTTCATCGGAAAACACCAAAATCCACGCCTACTTCTATGTAAATACATTGATTTCTCAAAGCAAGGGGGGTTGTCCCGCTCCCCTTTTAATGAATTAAAACAAAATCTTAAATGATATATTTCTTAATTCTGCTAATGAATGTCCGTTCCGTACATTTAGAGACGTAAGGGTAATATATACTAAATTAAACGTGTTACTTTTAAGCATTTATCGATCTTATGATTCTCTTATCATTTAGATTTAGATCTTGTGATCCGCCTAACGTCGGTTTATTTTGCAGGCAATTTTTTGTAAGTAATCTGCGTATCAGACCACTAACAAAACTGTGTTACCGGGGCATGTAGTCTATCCCTTTGAGCGGCAGCGACGTAAAATTCCGTTTTTAGATATTTCACTGGGTGAATTTACCCTCCAGATTTTTGGAAAAAAAGTACCAATGAAACTAGGAACTTAATTATTGAACTTAAGTTAATTTCAAAAAATTAAAATTAATTACTTAGAGGTAGAAAAACAATTATTAAGGGGTCCTAAAATAGAACCCATGGCACTTAAAGGGCTATATTGGCACTCGGAAACTTCAAAAATCAATTATTCCATGCTCATCTCGCGAATAAAATTGCAGAAAAAACACAGTGCTTTGGAGCCAAATCGTATTTAGACAATGCTTGATTTTAGGAATTATTGTTTCGCTTGTTTTCAATTGATTTTGACGTAGGCTTGTCGAGAGACAAATGTCAACAGTTCTGTGGTGAATTTTGCCTCTTTTCTATTCGGATTAACTGATAATCAGTTGCCAGAACTTTGGATTTACGAGGTAGATATGAATTTATTAACAAAGTACATCATTTAGAACGTATTATACTATATGGAAAATATTTAATTAAAATTTAATTAAAATATTTAATTAAAACTTCAATAACATACTGTATAATCATTATTTCATAGAAAAATGTAACCTAATAATTCAAAATGATTTGAACGAAATGAGATTCACTGCAATTGAAAATTAAATTATCAACCTCTCTCTCAGCGAAAACGCAACATATTATATTTTTCAAGATAGAACTATTTTTCTTTTATTTTCATTTGAAGCACGCCAAGTGCAAACAAAACAAAACGTTTAGGAATATGAAGAATTAAAAAATATTTATTCTCCGAGCACTCTATAAATTTCTTTCTAAAACCGAGTTTGCTTTGCTATTCCCTGTTGAAAGAAAACTTCTGGAGGAAAAATTTCTCTCCAAACTTTTCTCATCATCTCCATTTGTTTAAAATGTACGTAATTTCACATGTGATTTCCCAATGGTTTTCGAAAGAAAGTACTAACTTGGAGGACTTAATTCGTTGGATTCGTTTTATTTTTGCAGCTGATAATAGATTTCTATCACCCGAAAATGTTAAGTGCAAGCTTGTTTTAAATATATAAACATGAAAAAATTTCAAATCATATTTTAGTAGTGGAAGTTTTCAATTCTTATATGGAGTATTTTTCTACAAACTAATTTTCTGATTATTACTATGTTTATTTAAAAAATGTATACTCGCTCTCGTCTCCTACAAAACTGTTATTTCGTTGAACTGTAAATGTTTTAAATATTTTTGATTTGATAATCGATTTTTGTAGCCTGAATATGTTAAGTGTAAACCTGTGCTTATAACAACGTAATATATAAAAATGAAACATATTAAGCTATGTATTGAAATTCTAATTTACTAATCATTAGGATATCTATTTTTAAAAAAGGATATTTTCTCTCTCCTCCTTGAAAACGTTTATTCGGTGGCATTGTTAACATTTTAAATGCTTAAGCTTTCACACACAATGACACTGTTTTATAGCCTTATGGCAATATTAAATCATTTCTTTTGAAAATATCTTTTAATTAAGTATTACTCAAGCTTTATGAAAAGTAGAAATACCGTGTTCGTAAATGTACAATTTTGTTCTTTGAAATGAGTGTTTATTTGGACCGTTACACGAAAAAACCTCCGTTTCGTGCCACACGTTACACTTCATGTATATCATTAAATCATCTTCCTTTTTTAGGTTGTTCCATAAATATAAACGATACAGGCAACTTCAACACATCATTTGCACCGGAGTAATTGCGATAAACCAACTAGCAATCTTAAAACGTGAAGGGAAACAGTCCTCATACTGTATAATTAGGATTTGGCACACTGTTAAAATTTAGGAGGGGGGGGGGGCATGGAGCAATGGGACGCATGACTAGAGATCTGCACGAATTCTGTCCTGCCCAACGTCAACAAAGCAAAGGGTGCGGGTAAGAAATTCGACGGACAGTCCATAGATTAAAGACCAGGTTAAGTAGCGCTGATTTGGAGATTGAACATTAACCCAGAGTCGATCCTCCTATGCGGCATGATGCAGACCGATACGGCAAAAATAAGGGACCCCGCCAACTTCAAAGGTACGACAACTTGATAGCAAACCCTCGGTAGCACAACAAAAAATCTCTCAAGATTTGACGTCATTGGATATGGTGAAACGTTCGAAACAGGGGTACCATAGCAACTGACGGAGGCACAACGTCTGCAGTGGCTGGAGTCGTGCAAATCGCTACAGAAACGCCAGGTTAGCGACTCATTCTCGCACCATATCCGTACTGTAGATAAAAAAGGGGGTGTTGTAAGACAATCGCAAGCACACAGCACAGTGACAGCATAAAGGGAATCCGTGGAACAGGTCTCCAAACCAAGCGTCCACCTGCAAAAGAATTTCGTCTCTGTTTGATGAATTGCCAAGACGTTGGTCTGCTATGAGTTCCTCCAGAGGGGCAAGACATCTAATACAAATGTGTACTGTCGTCAATTGGATGAATGGGACAGTAAACATCCCATAAAACTACCAGCACTTGTCACTAGCTTCAGTACAACACTCTTACAAGATCTAGCAAATCATCACGTCCTTACTGATGGCCAGCAAAAGAACCAGCCGTTAGAATATGAGCTTCAACAACTTTCACCTTATTATCTGAACTTAACTCCAACCGATTGTCACATTTTTCGCGAGGTGGACCCGTTTGTGGGGGAAGAACAGTTCCCCAATGAGAAAGCTACGATTTAGAGAGCTTGGAAATATTTCGAATAATGTGGCGCCTACTTCTCCTGCAAAGATCTTCTTAAACTTAAAACTTTTTGAGAAAAGTGTACTTTGGCCAATATTGGATACTTCGTTGATTAAAATACATTACTTTAGTTTTGACGCATGTTCTCCGAAACGTTTCGATGAGCTCACACATGTGAGACAAAACGGAGTCTTTTCAATGGAATGGCTCATTTACGTTATTAGAAAGACCGACCCATTAAAACGCTTTATTTTTAAACCATAGCTCTAGTTCTAATTTTTATTCTACTTTCCCGTTAATGTAAAAGGAAGACAAAAAGATCATTACAAGTAGCTTAATGCATCAAAAAATTCTGCAAGTTTTAAAAAAAGTCAAACAGGAATGAAAAAATTAAATAAATATCGAAAAGTAAAACTTGGAAAGTAGAGTTTTCAGATGGGGAATTGCCCCCCCCCCTTCCCCCAATAACTTTTGAATGAACTGTCTGATTTGAACATTTTTTTTTTCTTTTTTTCGGCGAGGACACCTAATGCAAAAAAGCGTTAAAGCGTTATCCTTAATCTTACGTTTTTTGTGGGTTACTGTATCGATAACGTGAAGTAACAGGCTTTCTTAGAAAGATTTCTGTGAATTATTCAGGAAGGTTGAACTTTAAAAGAAACCTTCCTTATTTTCTCCAGACATTCACTCGCAGACATAAGATTTGCCAGTTTCTAATAATTCTCCACTAACGTTTGTGAATTTTTTTTTAGTGCACAAAACTTTGAACACTCTCTTTTATAACTAATAAATAATTACAAAAGACTATTTTTATAGAATTACGTTGTTATGGCTAGATGGAAAATAGTTTTATATACAAAACATTTATAATAGTAACCTCGCCATTTTTCGATTCACAGTAGTTTGGTCATTAAAGTGATCCTTTAGAGAGTAGCATAATTTATATTACATAATTGTGTTGAAAATCCACTCAGATCCCCAAGAAAAATTTTTTAATTGAACCTTAATAAAAAATAATTTTAGTTCTGAAAATAAGTGTCTGACTTCTATTTTTACCTTATAAATTTAGTTGAGGAAAAATGAGACAGAAAATTTTGACATTAAAACTTTTTTACAATTAAGGTGCTATTAGTAATTCAAAAATGCATTCAAACTCTAATGCATAGATTACAGGAAACAAAATTTTATAGAAAAAAAAAATGGTTCTTAAAATGGGTGTCTGACTTTTAGTTTTACTTTCTGGAACCAGCCGAAAAACGAAGAAAATAGATAACAAGACAATAGTCTGCCCCGAGGCTCGAAGATAAATGAAGAAATTCATCTTTCCCTTGTTCGATTTCAGTTTTTTGTCTGTCTACAACAAAGAGGCGGAATTTAGGACACTGAATTTAAAGATATTTTTGAAGTAAAGGAGGATAAACTGGACGTCAAAACTAAATTTTGAATTTAAAAATATTTTTATCGTAGAATAATGATATGCGACACCTTAGGTATTAGGTTTTATCTAACTTTTGTTTTTATTTACCTGAGATACGTCATCCCACTTTTTTGTATTTTGGCAATAAGAAAGTTCTTAGTCAAAAAAAAAAAAAAAGGAAGAATAACAATAATACAGTAACACCAACAAACTTTTAAACTTAGTTAATGTTAACTGTATTTCGTCTTATCCGAACAACAATAAACCAAAAAACAACTAACACTGGAAGGAAATTAGAAATGCAGTTCGTCTTAAGCGTGTTCTAATTAACAAGATTTGACCGAAATGGCACAGTGAAGGCAGAGAAAATTTCTCAGATTCTGTACTAAATGCATACCGTACTAGATATTTATGCATTTTTTAAGCTTGGGAACACATTTGAGAACAGATTAGGGGCCCATTTGAGAACTTAATGGTAACTCTTATGGCACACTTGTAAAATCCTAGCTTAATTTCATACAACTGTAATTTCAACAGCTTTCTTTAACTTCAAGTCAATGGAATCACTAAATAGGATACTATTAGAAGCACCCACTGTGGTTCTTTGCAACAAAAAAATAAAAGTGTCACGATCGCCGGTTAAAAGGATTTAATTTCCTTTTGGGCCAGAACAAAGTGTGATCCTTAAGTGTAAAAAAAGTCATCAAAAGTGTGCAACAAACTATTGTAAATTAAGATACGTATGTCCGTCAAAAATTGTTCCTTAGTTTATTCTTTACAGCATTAAAAAAGTGATATAAACGAAAGGCAGGATGTCCAGTAAGTAACGCGTTGAAAAGAAATGTCGCTTTCTCGAAAACTTTGTCGTAGCACGCTCAAACTTGAGTGTTAGATTTGATGCATTGACACAGATTTACTTTTCGCAATCTCATTAAGATGGCTTTTGTTGTTAATTTTTCTATGAAAATGTTGATATATAGAGTTTCTGGGTGCATTTTCGCTGTTCGATTGTATTATTCAAACAACAGCCACATTTTAACCCAAAATTTGAGTCTAAGTTTAAGCTTATGATAATATTTCTGAAGGTGTGTCAACAATCAATCGTTTGATTCATAAGTTAGCAGTTATTGATAGCATTGAAACTTCCACTCTTAAACAAGTGGTGTAAAATATCGCTATTCGTTTGTGATGCCTTATAACTAGAGATGAAAGACGCATGGAACATTTATTAAACTAATTCTCATGTATTTTACTTTGTTATTAATATATAATTTTATATAAATTATATAAATGGCATTTTTTGAAAAAGTAGTTTTTGAGAATTAATTATTTGCATCTGCGTGTTAGTTACTGGTCACCCCATAAATGTTTGGAAAAGTATTTTCATAAAAGTGTTTTAAAAACTGAAAAAAAAAAAGAAAACAATGTTCTTCAAAATGATCTCAAGAAGGAGACAAATGTCCATTTTCAAAAAAAAGGTTCAAAAAGTGTCTGAAGATTTGCAGTGTACTTAACCTCTTTACCATTAAAATAATTAAGGTGGGATATTAAATTGCCCAACAAAATCCTTATGAAAACATATTGATACAAATAACTAAATCAATGAATAATAGACTGCTACCTCGTAAGAAGTAAAATCTTTTACACAAAAACAATCACTGATAAATGATACATGTTAACTAACTAATATCTAAATATTTATTTTCCAGGTAAACGTTGACTGGGAACTGAGCGAGACCTTATGTGACTTTTACATTGCCTTGGATGTTACGTGCAGTACGGCCTCTATATTTAATCTAGTTGCAATAAGCATTGACAGGTAACGATTGAAATGTGATTATCTTTACATAAATAATGCATTTATTTCTCTTATGGCTTTTTTTTCCTCTAAATATTATGCACTCAATTTTGTTGCATTAAGCATTGACAGATGCCTCCTGAAACTTTGTGATTAATATTTGGATAAATAATACAAGTTCTTCTTTTTTTTTTTTTAACTGAAAAGAAATTTTGTATTAAATCACAATAATCAATGACAAGCACCAACTAAAAGTTAACCCTTCACTGCACGATTTTTTATATTTTCATGAAAAAAATCATTTGTTACCTTTTAAATAGCCCTGAGTTCAGGAAAAATAAAGAAAAAAATTAATCTTAAAAATGTGCACCAAAAATGATGTTTTAATTATTTGTTCTATATATGGCACAAAGCACATAGCATATGCTTTGTATACCGATAAGTGTAATAATCTACAATGTGTTTTGTGCCATAAGTGGTATAAACAAACTTTCCACTAAGTGTATTTAAACATTTTTAGAACAAAGGAAATAATGACTAAGCACACTTCTAACGGAAATGCAGACACTCTTTCTTTCAAAAGCAAGAACTGTAATACCTAGACTAGTATAACTAACTAGTGCATAAAAATCACACTAAGCTATTATAGCAATGTTCCAGAAGGGGCACAAAGCTCAGTTTAACTGCATTTAAAAATCATAGGAATATATGAGGGTTTATTTGGTTTGTGCCAGATCTGGCACACCGTGCAGTGAAGGGTTAATATACCATACTGAGCAAATTAACTAATCTAATGACTAAACTTGATTAATTGAACTATTCAATAAAATCAGCAGATAAAATGACAGCTATAAATTTTTGATAAAACTGCATTATTTTACCACCCATAGAGTGAATTGCAAAATTTGATAGATTTTGTAAATTTTATAATACATTGAAAATGGTTGTAAAGCCAAGATTAAAAAAAGGCATTTTTTTAAATAAAATTAGACGAACCTGATACCAAAGGCTTGGCTCAAATTTTCATAAAATTGAAATGTAAACAGGGACTATTTCGGTAATTGGGAAATTGTTGGAGGTCGTCAAATGCTTAGCGTGAATAATTTTATTTTGGTAACTATATACAAAAAGATATTTCCATTGAGTTTATCTGCTCTAAAAACATTTCCCAGCTTTTTGTTACACATGTAAAAGAAAACATTTCTCACAAAGGCATTGATGCCAAGTATTTGACACTATGGGATAAAGATCGCTAATTTCCCATTTATCGAAATCTTTACGTAAACAGTACGAAAATGAGTTTTGTTTTACAAAACCGTACAAAAGGGGCTGTTTTAACAAATTTTGAACGTTTATAATACATTAAAACTGTCAATATGCCCATATGTAGACAATTAATAAATTATGTAATTTAACAATTGTTTGCTGAAAAGTTCCGGAGGGGAAAAGTATTATCAACTTGACATGTATGATAATTCCTCTATAAGACATAACATAACTGCTACATCGTAAGCTTTTTTTTTTTTTTTGCTAATAAATACTGGTTTTAAAATAATAGTAATAGATGAACTCGGATGAGTTTTGTTCATCAAAAAGTGACTCTGCTCAACGCCTCAATAATACTAAATGGGTGTCGCATTTTCCTGAAAATGGGATCCGATTGTTCTGAAGATAACCTCAGCGTTCGGAGTGCAGCGATTGGCAATGGATCGAAACAATTCAAGTTAAAATTTTGATTAGTTAATTTCTAAATTTAAATCAGTTAATCAACCAATTGCTAAGTTCTATCCGTTTTTTTTCTTTTTTTTTGTTTCCTAGAACTCTGGTATATGGCAGTGCGTTCCAAACGTTTGGCTCATTTTTGCTCTATGTTAAAGCCAGAAAGTGATAGGCATTTAAAAATGAGGAGACATTGACATGGTTTTGATTTAACCCATTTATGCCCAAGTTTTTTTTTTTTTTTTTTTAAACTTTTTTCAATTTTTAGCTGTTTAAAACTCTTACTTGGAATGGTTTACATACATTTTAGGCTTAAAATACTTCGCCGTTGACATATTTATTAAGTTATTTAACGTCCTGTTTATAGGATCTTTTGCAGATATGTGAGCAAATTACGACCTTAATTGACTCTACTTTTGCAAAGTTACATTACAGAAGGCATCTGTGGTCAATTTTAAGCAAATCATTTAAAAATAGTTTAATTTTATGAAAAATAAGTTCGCAAAAAAAACTTACTTTCTTTGGCTTAACATGCTGGATCGTTGCTTGACTGATTTGTCTAAAAATAGCTGTTAATAAATAAACTCTGATGTCCAAATAGTGGCTCGAACTGGTTTTCTCAAGCAGAAGGACTATTTAACTTGTGAGAAACAGCTTTAGTAAAAGGATATACCCATTACAATTTTTTTGTATGCAGCAACTAACAAGTATCCGTATTTAGGCTACTGGGCATAAATGGGTAGAAACGAACTGATTGTTGCCATTTGTAAGAAAAGAAGCATGTTTTCAAAATTACCAAACAAAGGAAAATCTATAAAGAAGAGTATTATTGCTTTTTTTCTTACACAGGTACATCGCAGTGACGCAGCCCATCAAATACTCCAAGCACAAGAACAACAAGCGCGTCTTCCTCACCATCGTCATCGTCTGGTTAGTGTCCGCAGCGATTGGCTCACCAATCGTCTTGGGTCTGAACACTTCGCCAGAGCGCATTCCTAACCTCTGCGTCTTCTACAATTCAGACTTCATCATCTGTTCTTCGCTCAGCTCTTTCTACATTCCGTGCATAGTCATGATATACCTTTATTACAAGATCTTCAGAGCTATCCACGAGAGAGCGAAGAAGGCTCTTGGTCAGAAAGCTGCTGCCAGAACGAAGAATCAGGCTGAGAAGAATCTTGTGATTGAGAACAAGTCCAAGAAAGACCATTCTGAAAATTCAAGTAAGTATATTTTATGTATGTAAGGTGAAGGTACAGTCTCAGAAAAAAAACGAAACACTCTGAATTATACGGCTGCTATACTTGCCAAGAACAAAAGAAAGGTGTCTTCTGACATGGATTAAAGTCTTCTTTAAAACTATGTGAGTAAAATTTTGATAAGGGGATATATACAAAGTGAAATGAACTCAAAGTCTGAATTTTCAAATGGCAACCGTTACATTTGGTTACATAATTAGGTGCGGAGGGCCAAAAGTACGCTGGGTACCAAGCGGCATCACTTTAGGACTAGTAGAACAAAAGTTATGGCAGACCAAAGATTTAAGGACCGACACCACATTTAAAAAGCTACTTTCAAGTCGAAAGTTTACAAAGAGTAGACAAATCATATTTTTTCGATGAAATTAACTAAAGCTACTCGCAATAATACGTTTGCTTTTCGTAATTAATTAAAAATTCTCAGAGTTTCGCTAAATTTATGATATTTTTTTGAAACTTTGGAAGAGAAAATCCTACTGTGTAGAGTTCAAGGAAAAAATGCAACATTCTATGTTTTTGATTTAACAAAGATAGATGCATACTTTTTGCTCGCACTAACTCAGGCAGCACATACCTGCTGGAGAGATATTACGTTTTAAAAGTCTTTGTACAGTCATAGAAAAAAAAAACGAAACACTCGCTCGTATTCGAAGACTATTAACACTAGAGACACGTGTAATATGTTATTTTTTCAGGAATAATGTGCTCTATAAATTTCTGCAAGTAAATTGTTGTTAAGGGGTCGTCTTCATATAAAAATCGGCATCAACTTTAAAATTTTCTACGAAAACCCCCCTTTTTTATCGCATATTTGTGATCAGCAACATCATTTAACTTTGTATACCAAATCGTTTTAAATTTGCTCCAGCCGTTGCTTCACAATTGAACTGAGAAAAAACCGTCCCGTAATGTTAAAAATATTTTTGATACTTGGGCATATAATACCTAAACCACGATAGGTACGGCAAAGTTTGTTTTTTTATATCAAAGTATGAACCAACCCAACAATAAAAACGTCATTGACTTCCTCTCAGATAAAATTTTGAATTTTTTATGAATTTTGAAATTAATATTTGAAAAAATGATGATCTGGAACCATATAATATTTTGATGGAAAAACAATCTAGAAGGGGTTTCAAAGGAGAATCCAAAATGGGAGCTCAAAATATCCAGTAGTTTTTGAGATATGCTAAAAGAACCATTTTTAGGGACCATATACAACTGTGCAAACTGAAACAATAGCAGGGAATTTCTATGCAAAGAAAGAGGAATATGCTTATCCACCAGTTGCAGAACATGCTCAGCGTTTTTATATAGTATTTAGTTTTCAACAGTTATAATATGTTGAAAGCGAAACGCTAATAAAACTGCTGAGTATATTTTAAAACTGGTAGACAATCATATTTTTTGTCCATTAGTCAGAAGTCTGCATTCATGCAACATGTAGCAATTCAGAAAACTTTTTACGTGGACACTTGATTTTCATGGAAAACTGTGGTGTCTCGGAAGGTTATTTGGAATAATTTGTAACGATTAGACGTTTTTTTAAATTCTGAGCCACGGTTTTAACATTTTTGCCAATCCTAATACAGTAGTTTATATAAATACAAGAGGTTACTTTTAAGTTGTAACCTCTCTCCAAAAGGTGTGTGCTGCAACGGTTAGTGCGTAGCTAAAAGTATGCATCCATCTTTGTTTAATCAAAAAGATAGAATGTTGCGTTTTTCCCTTGAACTCTACACAGTAGGGTTTTCTCTTCCAAATTTCAAAAAAATATTATAACTTTAACAAAACCCGAGAATTTTTAATTAATTACGAAAAGCAAACGTATTATTGCGAGTAGCTTTAGGTAATTTAATCGAAAAAATATGATTTGTCTACTCTTTGTAAATTTCGACCTTGAAAGTAGCCTTTTAAATGTGGTGGTGGTCCCTAAATCTTTGGTCGGTCATAACTTTTGTTCTACTGGTCCTAAAGTGATGCCGCTTGGTACCCAGCGTACTTTTGGCCCTCCGCACCTAATTATGTAACCAAATGTAGGGGTTCCCATTTGAAAATTCAGACTTTGAGTTCATTTCACTTTGTATATAGCCCCTTATCAAAATTTTACTCACATAGTTTTAAAGAAGACTTTAATCCATGTCAGAAGACACCTTTCTTTTGTTCTTGGCAAGTATAGCAGCCGAATAATTTAGAGTGTTTCGTTTTTTTTTCTATGACTGTACAAACTACTGTATTAGGATTGGCAAAAATCTTAAAACCGTGGCTCAGAATTTAAAAAAACGTCTAATCGTTACAAATTATTCCAAATAACCTTCCGAGACACCACAGTTTTCCATGAGAATCAAGTGTCCAAGTCCCAACGTAAAAAGGTTTTTGAATTGCTACATGTTGCATGAATGCAGACTTCTGACTAATGGACAAAAAAATGGATTGTCTACCAGTTTTAAAATATACTCAGCAGTTTTATTAGCGTTTCGCTTTCAACATATTATAACTGTTGAAAACTAAATACTATATAAAAACGCTGAGCATGTTCTGCAACTGGTGGATAAGCATATTCCTCTTTCTTTGCATAGAAATTCCCTGCTATTGTTTCAGTTTGCACAGTTGTATATGGTCCCTAAAAATGGTTCTTTTAGCATATCTCAAAAACTACTGGATATTTTGAGCTCCCATTTTGGATTCTCCTTTGAAACCCCTTCTAGATTGTTTCTCCATCAAAATATTATATGGTTCCAGATCATCATTTTTTCAAATATTAATTTCAAAATTCATAAAAAATTCAAAATTTTATCTGAGAGGAAGTCAATGACGGTTTTATTGTTTGATTGGTTCATACTTTGATATAAAAAAACAAACTTTGCCGTACCTATCGTGGTTTAGGTATTATATGCCCAAGTATCAAAAATATTTTTAACATTACGGGACGGTTTTTTCTCAGTTCAATTGTGAAGCAACGCTGGAGCAAATTTAAAACGATTTGGTATACAAAGTTAAATAATATTGCTGATCACAAATATGCGACAAAAAAGGGGGGTTTTTATAGAAAATTTTAAAGTTGATGCCGATTTTTATATGAAGACGACCCCTTAACAACAATTTACTAATAGAAATTTATAGAGCACATTATTCCTGAAAAAATAACGTATTACACGTGTCTCTAGTGTCAATAGTCTTTGAATACGAGCGAGTGTTTCGTTTTTTTTTTCTATGACTGTACTACCATGTGAGTTATTTAAAGTACATAATTATCTAGCTCTCTTAGCAATTGATTTGTATTTGTTACTCTCACAATAAAAGTAAAAGTAAAACTTCTTTCGGGTGATTCCATAGTGACAAACGTAACATTCAGAGCTGATTTTGTAACTGTTTTTACTTGTAACTTAAAGGATAAAACAGATTTTTTAGGTATGCTGGTGGATTTACAATGTACATAGTATCTATGTATCCTTTCTGCTAAGAACTTAAAACAAAATTACTGACAGTAGATATTTTTTCGACCAAAATAGCAACGTGACTAACGTAACATTTTTGCAATTCTGAAAACTAATGCTCATGTTGTGAAGCAAAACTTTCTGAAAGTTAAGCAAGTGTAAAAAATTGGCTGATATATTTGAAAAATGTGTAAAGTTGACTTTTAAAATCATGTAATACTCTTATTAAATCTTTTTTTTTTACTTAAGTGTCACTTTTGTTCAAGATGGAATGTAACTAACGTAACGTGACTAACGTAATCATCGAATAACAAGCAGTAAACACACTACAAACTATTTATTACCGCTAATCTCAGTGATAATTACAATACTTTTTCAATTTGTTTTAACTTCTTATGTTGGTTGATTTTTATTTATTTATTTATTTCTTTATTTTTTGATACTTTTTTCACTACTACGTTATATTCACTTCTACGTGACTATTCTTTTTTCTTTAGTTGAGGTTGACATCTCTATGGAATGACTTTTGACATCTTTATGGAGTGACTTTTGGAATTTATATATATATATATTTTTTTAATTTTTAGAATGCTTATAAATTAAGAATATCTCTGGCAAAGAAAATTTTGTTTTAAATATTATCTGAGATGAAGTTATTATTTTTTTCTTGGTGGGGGGGGGGGTGTAATTTCTTTGTATTTTGTTTGTCCCCCCCCCCCCCACTAAAAATTGGAAAATAAAACAATTTTAACTCTTTAGAAATAAAGATAAAATAACTATTGAATTTGGATTGTCCCGGAACATGATGGGTCACACATGAAGTTTTATATTGCTTCATTTGATTCCTTTAATTCATGTATATATATAAATAACAATATCAATGTATATATTTTTTCTTAATTCATTCTTTTGCTAAGATATGTTTTTACCAATTTGGAACCTAAATCGCTCGATCGAGAGAGATGCATGAAAGCTGGTAACATATTGATGTTGATATTTGTAAAATTATATTTGTTAAGTTCTGGGCGAACTTTTTGTATAAATTATAATTTTATGCCTGCCACTATATCTCATTTAGAAATTTTTTCATCTGAATTGATGAAAATGAGCTTGTAAAAGTTCTTACTTCTGGGTTACAATTTTTTTACATGCTAACGTAATAAGATTGGTGATACTGCACAAAACCAAGGCAGATTAACTTGCAAATCCTTGACTTTCCTTTTAAGTTTCTTAAGAATATGTGATAGCAACATTAATTACATCTAATAAGATATTTGAATTTATATTCAAAATTTTGTCACATGAGCGCACAATATGGATTGGTGCAAAATGTGTGCGATTTTCTGTACCTCAAAGTCAGATTAAAGTAAGTCCTGTTATCACTAAGAAAGCGTAAAAACACAATGCTTCATACAACGGTTCTTTCTTCATACAACGGTTAAGACTCGCACTCTCCTAGCAATGGCGAATATTTATGAAAAAATTTTTTAAACAGCAATTCGTTTTAATGGTTCCACGCTGAGTAGGATTTTACGTACAAAGCAGTAATAATCGGAAATGGCCTTTTTTTTTAGTTTTAGGAATGTTCCTGAGGCACAAATTGTTACGAGTAACTGCTTTATGCGGTTCTAAAATTAATTAAACATTCAAAATAAAAGTGCTTAATCCATTCCTTTTTTATTTGATATAGATTCAAAAGATGGCACGAATCAGGTCGCTACTTACGGCAAGAAGCTGACTCCATTAGTAGAAACAGACGAAGTGAGTCAAATGTATGACGAAGACGACGAAGAATCTCCACCAATGGACAAAGACGAGTGCCAAGTTATAAGTAACATTACTGTATCCAGTTTTGAGAATGTGGGGCCCTGCGCATTCCGAGAAACAGAGTTTAACAACCCCCACATGCAAACAGACAAAACCTCGCTGCCTTTGTTCAAAGTGAATGGTTCTGCTGTGGCAGACAAGGCGAGTTTTAACAATTCAATAGCCGGGTGTGCCATAAGTCAATGCAATACGAAGAAAAATCTCTTGCAGATTGTGAAGCCTCAGAAAAATAAGAAAAAGAAAAGGGAGAAAAACGCTGCCAGGCGGGAGAGAAAAGCAACAAAAACTTTAGCTATTGTTTTAGGTAAGTCTTTGCTGTATCCATTTGCATGGATGTTATATTTTTACAGTCACCTGATTAATCTGAATACTTGGCTGATTTTTTACGGGATAATGGAAACATTTAATGAGAAAGAAAACATTGTAGCTATATACAGGGTGTCCACTCCAATCGTGAACCAATAGCTAATTTCTAAACCGTTAGAGATAAACATATAGTTTATTTGGGAAAAAATCTCCAAATTACGAAAGGAATTTCGGGTCTATTCAATGTTTTTCAAAAAATCAAATTTTAAAAGAGTTACGAAATTTAAATTATTGTACAGCCCCCCAGTCCTATCAATCATGCTTAGTAAAACATTCTTGACGCTGTAACGTTTAAAACTAAAAAAAAATCACTCTTCTACCACAAAAATTGACTGAGTTATGACGTTTTGAAAAATCAAGATTTTGCATTGTTTCATGACGTCATCGAGAGATCGCTCCACAGACTTTTTCCTAAATAAACTATATGCTTATCTCTAACGGTTTAGAAATTAGCTATTGGTCCTCGATTGGAGTGGACACCCTGTATATACAGGGTGAGTCGGAATTCATTATTAATGTTTAGTGGGGAGGTAGGGAATAAAAAAAAGGGATATTTAACACAGGGAAAGCAAGGGTGCAGACGAACACATGATGGTGTAGATGGCGCTGTGAGTACACAACTCTCAAACACAAGCACTGCTGTTTGACACGTGCAGTCAGTCATTATTCAGGAAGATGATTTTGTAAGAGTTACATACATTAAAGAGCCAAAACATTATGACCACCCCTGCATTTTGTAATGAACTTGCCTGGAAGACGTTTATGGCACGTGACCAGCTTTAAGTGATATTTAAATGTTGTCGGAGATTCTGAAAAATCATTCTTTCACTTACTACAGTGTGTGACGGGCAAGGCTGCGGATCTAAAAGACATTGATATAGGGCAGAATGTAATACCCCGAAGGGGTATTACGTTACCCCCAATGCAATACCCCCGAAGGGGTATTGCAGTATTTCCGAAACTGCAAGACTCGTGGGTTGTTCACGATCTACAGTTGTTAGTACTTATGCAAAGTGGATGAATGACGGTGAAACTAGCAGTAGACGACATGGTGTTGGACGTCCCAACGGTAATCAGAGAAAAAGGTCGTCGGAGACTGTCTCGGTTGGTGAAGCAAAACCGGAGCCAGACAGAGGATCACCTGACTGCCCAATACAATGCAGGGCCAAATAGAATAGTATCGGAGAACACTGTTCAGCGGACACTGTTGGATATGGGGCTACGTAGCAAACGTTCCACTCGTGTGCATTTGCTGACCAAACGTCATCGCAACTGCGCCTGCGCTGACCCCGAGAACATCACGACTAGTCCATGGATCAGTTGGATAGAGTTGCCTGGTCAGATGAATCATGGTCTACCATTCATCACGCCGACGGCTGTGTCGGAATACGCCGTTTTTCAGGCGAACAGTTGCTCCCTCAATGTACAGTAGGTTGTACACAGGCCGGTGGTGGCGGTATTATGCTTTAGGGGACGTTCTCGTGGGCGTCTCTGGGACCCATGGTTGTGGTCGAGCAGAACATGAATGCTACAGGGTATCTAAATATCATTGCGGACCAGTTACATCTTTACATGGCCTCTGTTTTTTCAACTGGAAATGGAATTTTCCAACAGGACGACGCCCCATGTCACAAGGTTCAAATTATGTTGGAGTGGTTCGAAGAACATGCTGCTGAATTCCAGTTAACGTCCTAGCCCCCTAACTCACCGGATCTGAATTCGATAGAGCACATTTGGGATGACATGGGACGGCAGCTCAGATCTCAAAGGCCACCAATTCGCAATATTTCAGCTTTGCGTGACCGTCGCTTAAACATCTGGTACAATCTGTCTCCGGCCATCTACCAAAGATTTGTACCATCCATGCCAAAGCGGGTTTCAGCTGTGTTGCGGGCTAAAGGTGGGCCAACTCGTTATTAAAAGTTGGTCATAATCTTTTGGCTCTTGAGTGTAAGTAGAATAAACTAACAGATATGCATGTATCGTGCGGTGCGGCAGGAGAAAGATGTCGAATATGCACGTCATTTTTTATAACACAACACAAAAGTCTTGTCTATTTTAATTTAGAAATCTTTCTCTCAGGCATATGCATTTTTAAAAAATACTCTTTTTAGGTTTTAAATATAAAGAGGTCTGTACTTAGATACAAAGTTTTGCAGACGATGAAAACTTGATTTTTTTTTTTTTTTTTTTTTTTTTTTGTGTTCGCTTGCAGCTTTGTTCATAAGCCAGTTGTGTTGCTAGAATGACAAAAATATTTTTATCCTACTTCTATCGATATTAATTTTCTAAAAAACAATTTAACTGACAAAAATACCTAACCGGGTATTTATGAAGAAATTCTTTATGGTGGTTAGGAAGTTTTGTTGCGAATCACCCCACTGTTTCAATGCACACTGTTTTACGATACCTGAAAACAGGACGGTTAGTTATATTGTTTTACGTTTTGTCATTTTATTAAATATGAATAATTTAACTGTTGCAGAAACTGTAGAATTAACTATAAATAGGAAACAATGTGCCTGAAAATGGAGATAATTTTACTTATTTCAAATGGTTAGTGGGAGTTCAGCGACTTTAAATCGGCATTCTAAAATAGCTTCTAAATTGTAAATTTATATTTGTTTTGTATTGCAATTTGCTGTGTACACTTTTAGAAACTTTTCCCCTAAAATAATGAGTAGAAAACTAATTTAATAACCGTGCCAGTGAAGTACAGTACTGCTTCTTTTACTTTCTGAAAAGTAAAAGGTAGTAAAAAATTGAATTTAGCATAAATTTAACCCACAAGGCTTAAAATTATGCTTCAAGTTACGCTACCGTAAAACTAAGTTTCAATTTAAACAGCTTACTTACGTAAGAATCCTAAAAAGTATTGCTTTTCAGCTTATTGTTTTTAAACACGCAAGAAAACAATTATGTTTGAGTTGGTAACAAACTTACAAAATTAAACCAAAATGAAGGTTAAGAATTTTTTCGTTAAGTCAAGAAGTACAATCTAAAAATATAAGTCTGAGTTTAATTTCTGATTACGTTTTTATATTTATTCAAAACATTCAGTGACAGAATAACTTGAGTTAAACCGAATTTTAATGGAGAAAAGGGTAAAATAGCATTATATAAACAGTTCCATTAATATTAAAATCCACTCTTGTGAAATATTTTTTACTTTTATAGCAGACCTCGCAATTTTCGTATTATGATAGTTTTGAATCAAATATGCTTCAACTAAGTAATTATCATGATATTAAATATGATTGTTAGGAGTCATAATATAAAGATATTACTGCAAAAATCATAGATAATTAAGTGTTATGAAAAGAACAGACAGGTTTAGAATAACATCATTGAATGCTATTTATTTAAAAACAGTATGGACCGTATTTAAATCTGTTCCAGACTAATTGGAAAAAGTAAAGTTAAGAATATTTTATGTTCGGAAAATTCGATAAACTAAACTATTCTAAAATATTAGATTTTCTTAAAACTGAATCAAATTCGAAGAATACTAAAAATATCAATTCATATAAGGTACTAAACTAGAAAATATTTTATTTATTTCCTGACGAATAAATCTGATTTTTCCTAGACGTAAAATAATGCAATTCTGGAGATAAAATCTAATTTGGGTGGAAATATGCTTACATTTAGTTTTATTTGGTGCATTATTTCTGAAAAGTAAACTATATCATAGTTCAAACTACTTACACAACTGTACTTTATGATGTAATACATACTTCAGATCAAAGTAAAATCTTAAATACCAAACGCTTGACCAAGCTCTGGTTAAGATTACAATTAAACTGACATTGAATCAGATTGTAGGCTAAAGCTAACTATGACGAATACTAATAAGGGAGACTTAATTTACATTTTATGCCGCATTTACTGGAATTAATAGTGAACCAGTGACAGGTTTACTATCTTTTTAACGCTATGATTTTTCCAAAAAAGTTACTTAAACCATGGAAATTTTAAAGATGAAACGACTGCTCAAACAGAGCACTGGTAAACAAAGTTTATGTTAAATGAAACATTTATTTTGTTAATAAGGTAATTTTTGATGCTAACTTTAAGTATCTAATCAGAAATTTTCCATCTCCAACAGTTTTTGTGTAAACATAATAGTCCAGTCATTTGGTAGTTTTACCTGGAAAGTTTTCCGGAAGTTTTGAAAATTGGTACATTTATAGATTTTGATGTGCTCTTTTCGAATTTCCACTTTGCGACCTCGTACCTTTGCCGCTCGCGCCGCCATTTTGAAAAAATGGCGCCTATAAGAGGTAATCTGACTACAACTCCTTTCTGACTTATTTCTACGACAAAAACATCAATACACAAAATAAACTAGAGAAAATTTCCTACATTTTATGTCATAGAAACTTTTTTGTAAAATCAATAGTTTCGGCGTACGAGCGTAGTTAAGAGTTACTCAACGCGCTTTTCGCAGAATAAGCTCCCAGGTGGTGAATCGTAACACGTCTTTTAAGCGAAACGTATAAACACAAATTCAATTCAGTCATTGATGAGAACGATGAAATGTCTTGGAGGCCTTACTCATTGACGAGGGGTCCAGGAAAGCGTTCTATCCAAGTAGACTTTGGGCATGGCATTCTTGCATAATATTTGTGACGAAGTTGAAAAGTTTTGTAATGTTGATTTTTCCAGTTCTGAGCAACATGTCCAAATGAGAAGCTCGCGGGTTAATCGTGACAATGACGAAGTTAAAAAATTGATGGATTGGCTGTGCAACCTTCCACCTTTTCCTGAAGTCGACGATATCATGTCACTAAGCACTGGAGTTATCGGAGATGAAAAGATAAACTGTCATACGTCTTATGAAATCGGTTGTACCGGTATTTCTAAAATAATTGGCTGCGATTTCCATACTGTTAAATTTAAACGAAATGACAAAATTAAACCACTTGGTGCTATGAATACGGCAATTCGAATAAAAGATGACATTGTACCTATTAATCCCTTATTAATTTTCCAAAGAATGTGCATTGCAAAAGAATCCGAACAAGAACTTAAAAAGTTTCTCTCATACGAACTTGCCCCATTTCCGTTATCTCTTTTCAATGACGAAGGCATGCGCAAATGCGTCAAATCTTCTATGTACAAGGAATTCAAAATACATTCTGGAGACATAAATTCTGGAGATACAATGTATGTCATCGACGGAGGGCACCTGTTACACCGAGTCATTTGGCAACAAGGGGAATCTTTTTCAGTTATTTGCTGTAATTACGTTAAATATGTGCAGTCAAAATATAGGACCAATGTCATAATCGTATTCGACGGATATCCGGAAGATGCAGCAAGCTGTAGCACCAAATATGCGGAGCGATTTCGACGATCGCGAAAAAATGCATCCGTAGATATACTTTTTGACAAAACAATGATTCCAACTGTGGTCCAAAGTAAATTTCTGGGAAATGATGCAAACAAAAATCGGCTCATTAAAATGCTGAAAACAAAATTTGAAGCAGAGAATATTGTGGTCAAACAAGCTATAGAAGATGCGGACACTTTAATTATCAATACTGCAATAAGTGTTTCATCAGCATTTGATGTCGTAATTGTTGTCGGCGAAAATGTAGACCTTCTTATTCTTTTGACAGCTCTATCCAAGAAATCTAACATATATATATATGCTTAAACCAGGAAAAGGAAAAATTTCACAGCAAATATATTCAACTTACAGTATCATAGATAAGACAGCCGCCGATCATATTTTATTCCTGTACGCCTTTAGTGGCTGTGATACAACAAGTGCCCTTTTCAATCGAGGAAAAATGAAATTCATTAATGTA
Organism: Uloborus plumipes; assembly: GCA_038373865.1. Taxonomy (NCBI): domain Eukaryota; kingdom Metazoa; phylum Arthropoda; class Arachnida; order Araneae; family Uloboridae; genus Uloborus; species Uloborus plumipes. Next base: position 56,776 of record JAXGGA010006470.1, read on the forward strand.
CTACGAGAAAATCCAAATTTAAGCGAGTTTCTCAAAGCATTCATAAATCCAAACGCTGATCCAGAGATTATTTCTGAGGCTGGGGAACACTTCATTCTTGACTTATACGGTTACAGTGAAGTGAAAAGTAAAAAAAGCAAGAAAAATATGACTTTAAACGACTATAGATATAAATGCTTTGTAAAATCAGCATATAAAAGTTAATTCAACATTGCTTCCCTACCTCCAACAGAAGCAGCTGCAAGACAACATTCGTTTCGAACCTATCACCAGATTCAGAAGTGGTGTGGGAATGAAAAAAATCCGGAGCAGTGGGGGTGGAGTAGAAACAAGAATGGGTTAATTCCTGTTAAGACACTTGAACCCCCAGCACCGCAATCCTTATTAAAACTTATTTCTTGCAAATGCAAAAGCGGATGTCAAAAAGCCTGTGGATGCAGAAAAGCTGGGTTAAAATGCTCCGTTATATGTACTAATTGTACCGGTGATAATTGTCAGAATTCGCAAAGTTCATCACATGATAGTTATGAAGATGAAGAAACGGAGACGGTTCTACAGCAAACGAATGATGAAATTAGAAAAGGAAGAAGCTCACGATGAATCCGATGATCCCATCGCAGATGATGCCGGAGAAACTTTTGACGTCTCACTCACTACGGAAGACGTTGAACCAGCAACTCCTGATCCATCAGAAATATCCAAACGGAGAAGATTGCACTGAATTTCCAAATTATGTATTACATGTGAATTAGGATTACTAGGAAACAGCGTTGAAAAAAACGCGCAGCTTACCTCAACTCAAGACTGTGGAATCGAGTTTTTCTGCGAAAACGCGTTTTAAGTAACTCTTAACTACGCTCGTACGCCGAAACTATTGATTTTACAAAAAAGTTTCTATGACATAAAATGTAGGAAATTTTCTCTAGTTTATTTTGTATATGGATGTTTTTGTCGTAGAATAAGTCAGAAAGGAGTTGTAGTCAGATTACCTCTTATAGGCGCCATTTTTTCAAAATGGCGGTGCGTGCGGCAAAGGTACGAGGTCGCAAAGTGGAAATTCGAAAAGAGCACATCAAAATCTATAAATATACCAATTTTCAAAACTTCCGGAAAACTTTCCAGGTAAACCCTTTTTTTCGACCAAATGACTGGACTATAAGTTTTTCAATTATATTTATTTTTCTGCTTTTCTTTATCACATAATGATAAAATTTAGAATTAACAATTAAAATTGTATCATATAGACAAGAAATAATGTGTATATAGATAGTCAGATAAGCTGTTTCTGTAGTCGTGACATGGTGGTGGATATTACTGATACCAATTTTCGTTATATAAGCTGCCTGCATTGAATAATCTTACGTCGTTTTTGAACTTGAATACAAACATAAATATAGATTTTTACTCTACGGAAAAGATTTAGTATACTGACTTTTGCATACTTGAATAATATGAGAAAAACTTTACGTATTTGAATTCATCACATCATTTACACTAAGTCAAATATTGTTTACCATTTAGCAAAAAAAAAAAGTTTTTTTTTTTGGACTAGTGTAGCTAGTACTCATACATCAAAAAAATGGATTTTTTTTCATTATTTTTCCTTTTTTTATACTTAAACATAAATTTTACCTTGTTTTTTATGAATCATTATTATAATTACATTCGGAGCTTTAAACAAAACTGAAATGTACTTAAATTGTAGTTAATTATTTAGTTAAAATTTGTAATCTTAAAGTTTACGAAACAATCACTTTTCTTTCTTTTTTTCTTAAAAGATATTTTTCACCATTAATTGAATTAAATAATTAAAAAGTAAAGATTATATTTATAATTTGACGCGTCATTTTAACATTTAAACTACCTAGAATCAGTGACGTGGGTAAAGTACTTGGGAGTATTAGTTCTGTGTTGAATTGGTCTGTACCTAGCATTACACTTGCGAACATCAACGTGAAGAACGTTATTTTCCATGACCTTTCCATGGATCTGAGAAAGAACATATTTTTCATTTAGAAGATCATTTATTATATTTATCTTCTTTTAGGTGTCTTCCTCATATGTTGGGTGCCATTTTTCACGTGCAATGTCCTAGATGCCATTTGCATAAAGCTACAGAATAACGAATGCCGCCCAGGGGTCACCACTTTCCTTCTGACCACGTGGCTGGGCTACATCAACAGCTGCGTGAACCCAGTTATTTACACCATCTTCAACATGGAATTCCGCAAGGCGTTCAAGAAGTTGCTCCTTGGATCCTGCAACTGAGTGACAATGACTCGCGAATTCACTAAAAATTGCCTTCTGAAAAAGCTTTATTGAATGTTACGAAGAAATCATTTTGCGACTGGAGCTTAAAAGTGTAATTTTTAACCTAAATGAGTACTGACTTAGAAAAAATAATGTACAGTGGAACCTCACTAACTCGATAAACGATGGGACCACGAAAAAATGTCGAGTTAAGCAGTTGTCAACTTACCAAAGATCTTTAATTTCGACTGTTGGTTTCTGTGTCGCTTATTTACTACTGCTAACCATCAACCTTATAAAACTATCTTTAAATGTCTTTTATTAGCTTCTTTTTTTTTTCTTTGAAACGAACATAACAAAATAAACAGGATAATTCTAAATATAGTTTTAAGAATAAATCCATATTTTTTGTAAAAAAGCTCTTGGTCGAAGAGAAAAGCAATGCCCACACTTGTTTGAACAACATATGTGCCCACACTTGTTTGAACTAATGTGTGGTGCTGGTCCTGCCTTGTTTCTCGTCTGCGCTGATTTAGTCGAGTTACCGAAATTCCACTGTATTTTGTTCTGACCAATGTAACAGTTCTACACATAAGGTGTAGAGCTGTTATTCATCAGGGGGAGTTTACACATGTCAGCCATAGACACACACACACACACATTCGCAAGCTTAATTTTATTACCTTTGATATACAAGCAAACCCGTCGCGTTAAATTTTCCCACAATGGTGGATGGCCAATAAGTGCATTCTCAATGATGTAAATTTAGCATAAGGCAACAGAACTACGCCCTTATATATAGAATCATTACATTTTCAAAGCTAGTAGTGGGTGTGAGGCAATTTCCCAATCTCCCCCCCCCCCTCCAGTGGTAGGTCTTGTTCCAAGCCCATTAGAAAACTAAATTGTGCAAAGAAGGTTAGAGAAAGAGGGGTAATTCCACTGGTTACTGTATTGCGTATTTAAAAGCGCAATATAGCAATAGAGAGGGAGGGCCCTGCTCCATATCAGCAGAAAACGCGACCGAAACCGAAGGCAGAAACCGAAAATCCGGGTACTTTCCATAGAAACACCATTATTTTTCTGCTTTACGTCAATGTGGAGCAGGGCCCTGAATTTTGGTTGTTTCTGATAAAACATTTCATAAAAAGGAATGCGTTCGAATAGAGCGACCAGTTAACTTGGACTCGAAGGTGACTAACCGGAAGATTCCAAGATATTACCATTTACGCGGTCGCATATGAAAACATTCTGTGGACACTCACCACACTGATCACTTAGAGCTCCTTTGGAAGAAAAGCTGACCTATATGACATTTTGTTTCCTAGGCAGTTTTAGATCCAGCACTTTCTTCAAGCATTTGAAAAGACGTCGATGCTGTCCCTGATTGCTCTGGCGTAAAGTATGTGATGATAAGTTGAATAAAACACCACATTACCTAATCCAGAAAGATGACTTATTTCTCAAATTTAAATGCAGTTTTTTTATATATATTTTTTTTTTATTTATTTTATTTTTTTATTTTTTTATGTCTTCTGCAACTAAGCCCCTTTTCACACTGCACGTATTTTAATTCCACGTTCACAACATTTTTTTCTTCATACAGAGAAAATCTAGTCAAATAACAATAAGGCAGCACATCTGGAGCTTAGATAATTTTTCTTCTATGCGACTTGAGTACACATACCAGTGGTTCCGCTTTCTGTTTTCGGAACCAAAATGTCGGGTAAGTCACCTCTTCTTTTCAGGTTCCTTATAATCAGTGACGTCCTCATTCGTCAGGACATCAACCACCAATTTTACCGGTAACTCTATTCGAACACAATCCATAAAAATACTGTTTGATAAAAAAAATCATTGAGAATATGTCTTAATACAATTTCTAGTTATTCGAGAAACCTTTTCGAAAAAAATACTCGATTTTTACAAGAAATTGGTAAAAACCTGCGAAATTTCAGAAAGTCGCCCGAAAAAGTTTTGTGAGGTTTCGCAGTTTTTTTAGAATGTATTTATTACCTAAAGCGATTACACACCATGGCCACTTACCTTCGTCTCATTATAATATTCTAACAGCCCCCCCTTCCCCCTATTCGAACACAATCCATAAGAATACTGTTCGATAAAAAAATCATTGAGAATATGTCTTAATACGATTTTTAGTGATTCGGGAAAATTTTTCGAAAAAAATACTCGATTTTTACAAGAAATTGGTTAAAACTTGCGAAATTGCGGAAAGCTGCCCAAAAATGTTTTGTGAGGTTTCGTAGTTGTTATTTTTAGACCGACTTATTACCTTAAGAGATTGCACACCATGGCCACTTACCTTCGTCCCGTTATAATATTATTTATCAACACTTAACTTAGAAATTTAGAGCCTCTTTGCAGAATCCAGTGACGTTTAAAGTGGTTTCTAAGCAAAGAAAGACTTAACTGTTCTTCAACGCAAGAGAAATGTGTGAACGAAATCTCGAATGGGAGGTTAAATCATATATGGGCATCATTTTTCATGACTTAAACGATCTTACTGTCAAAATATTAAATGTGCTATTACAAAGTATACCGAAAGCATTTAATATTCGTTCTGATGTAATAATTGTAAAAATGTTAATATTTCCATATCATACAACTATGTATTTTAAATAAAAAACTGTTGCCAGCTATAGCGACGGTTTCTATATTTACCGATTGTATATGTATATATGAAATGTAAGTTTATTTTCATGTGTTATTTATATCTATATTTATGTCTCTGAATGTACTGTAAATTATGGAGATTACATTATTGTACGTATTTGTATGAAATACATCAATAAATATAAATTAAAACCGTTTTTTTTTTTGCTTAATCTTTTCAGCCTAGTTTTATTGTCAAGGTACCGCAAAAAAGCCAGCACAAATAAAACATAATATTTTTAGGCAACTAGTATAAATATAGTGGGACCCCGATTTTTTGTTTTCCTTCTGACCAGTGATAAGAAACTACCAAGTGGAAAACGTAACATGGGGGCGCAAAATGTGTTATCTTTATTTATTTATTTATTTATTTATTTTGGTTCGTTTTTAGATAGTTTCATTTATAACATATTCTATACTGACAAAGTTTGCAATTTCGTTTTTTGGTTTACATCTATAAAAAGAGAGAGATATACGAGTATACAGAGAAAATACTTTAGAGTTTTTTATGCTTTGAATCGCTTGCTCAGTTATGTCAACACCCTTCATTATTTCCTTTTGGTCTTCATCGTTCCATTACTATCATTGGAAGTGAGTATGAAATCGGATATTGAGAAAACTCGTGATGTGATAGACGATATATACCGCATCGACTTCTGAGGGAATGTCAAGAAGAGTGTCAGAAGCTTTGGTTTTCTGTTGTGAAAAAGATCAGATTGAACAATCGGAGGAATCCCCTCTTACTTAGGATGTTGAGAAAATCCGTGATGTGATATACGATATATGCCGCATCGACTTCTGAGGGAATGTCAAGAAGAGTGTCTGAAGTTTTGGTTTCTCTGTTGTTGTGAAAAAGATCAGATTGAACAATCGGAGGAATCCTCTCTTACTTAGGATGTTGAGAAAATTCGTGATGTGATGTGATAGACGATATATGCCGCATCGACTTCTGAGGGAATGTCAAGCAGAGTGTCAGAAGCTTTGGTTTCTGTGTTGTTGTGAAATGTTGTGTGGGAATCCCCTCTTACTTAGGACTGTAAGGCTGAACAAAAAGAATACTAGAGTGACTTTAAACAGCCATGAAACGTATCTATCTTGAAAAAAAAAAAACTTTACAAATAGTTTGTGTGTTGCCGATGAAAAACGAGTTTGACTTGCTTGTAGAAAAACGTATTAAGTGGGCTTTTTGGAAAAGAAACACGTAAACAGCAGGATCTTTTAACATTATTCGGATAGCTTTTTGCAGAGACCAGCAGAAAATGACGCCAGAAGCGGAATAACGAACGAAACGAACAAAGAAAAATCTTGGTTTCACTGTAATAGAAAAAGATCTCAACTAGTTGTTTGATGCAAGCGATCATTCTAGTAACCTTAGGGCCCTGCTACACATCTGCAGAAAACGCGACTGAAACCGAAGGCAGAAACTGAAAATCCGGGTACTTTCCATAGCAATAACCATTTAATCCGTTTTACGTTTCTGCTTTATTTTTCTGCTTTACGTCAATGTGGAGCAGGGCTCTTAGTGTATGCTACTACACAGCATGATTTACGAAAACGTTTAATTGAATGCCTAGCCTACCCAGAGTATTTACTTAAGGGGGTTTTCTGCTTTGATAAATATATTTTTAAGCATTTTTGGGAATTTTTTGTGATAACCGATGAAGAGATAAGTTTTGTAGTTTTTATCATAAATTTATAAGTATCATAAATTTATAAGTGTTTACGAATAAATTTATAGCTTTATAGCGAAGCATATTTATTAAAATGAAACTCAAAGTGCTTTGAAGACACCATTTTCGAATAAATGGACGCTCACTTCCTCCACGAAACCAGCTGATTTGCTTATCTGAAACTTTTAAAAATGGCGGTGTTTTAATCGGAAAGCTCATATCAACGGAGTGGACAATTATGAAAAGAAAATTTTGAAAATAGGATTTTTGACACTCTCGAGCAGAAATTTAAATTTTATACATTTTTTTCAACTTTTAATTAAAAAAAATAACAATAATAATAAATAAATAAAAATATTTTTTCGTTTTTGTGTGCTAATGGACAGTTCCGTGTGTCTATATACTCTGGGTAGACGCTATAATTTAAAAGGGAATCGGCCAAGCCGATTGGATGGAAGAAATTTAGAAAACCATAGTATTGAGAAAAACACGTTTGCAGTTTCAAGTACAGTTACAACAATAAACGTAACACACACATAAATAGCTACACTAATTGTTTCCTAAACTTTTTAAAACTTGTCTGCTGTTGTATAAGCTTATATTTTTATACAAGAGTCTCAGGTTAGCAAGCCGATGAAAAACAATAGGGTTTACCTCTCAGTTCTCAGCTCATCTTTCCGAATAACAACTGTATCTTTAGAACGGCTTCAAATTTTTAAAAATCTATTTGCCATCATATTCTAGATATATTAAGAAAATAATTTATGCAAAAAAAAAAAAAAAACATTTTTCTGAACCTATCAGAACAGAGCCTCAACCACCTTAAAATCTAATGAAGTCCACTTACATTCTTTTGCTTCTCATTGCACCCAACTGAAAAATTTTACTTAAAGAAAATAGAGCTCAATCTTTTAAAACCTGCACAGGAAAGTTTTCAATGAGATTCCTCCGTAGCACAAATATTGGGTAAAAAGGCTCGTCTAATTTCATTCAAGAACCTTTTAGGTCCACGTGAGACGATCTACATTTTCTATAGCGTCTGGATCCTTAGCTTTAATTTTAGTACGTTGTAAACTTTCGTTCGTATGTCCTTCCTCCTTTACCTTCTCATATCCTTAGAAAGAAATATCTAGGTCATTGCTTTTAACTATTGGGTTGTGTCTGGGTATGATACGAGTGAGACATATTGTGCTTTTTTCTCAAGAGACATCAATTTAAATATACACACATCTTTATGAGTCGTATAGCTCTTTATATAACCAAAAAGAAATGGCAGTTTTTTTTTTTCAATAGTTCTTTGCAAACCTGTAAAGATTTAAAGCCTTTCGGTATTTTATTTATTTATTTATTAGTATTATTATTTATGAGGGGGGAGCATCTAACATTTTTGACTAATAACAAAAGCGAAATTAAGTCTAATTTTTCAAACTTTATTAATTATAATAATTGCAGCTTTCCTTCGGCACAAAATAAGTGAAAACTGCCAAAAATATTTCTCAAAAGTAAATAAATAAATTAATTACATTAAATTAATTTAAAGATTAGCTCCAAAATAGTATGGATAAGTTGTGCATAAGTTCTCTGAAAAAATTCAAAATTGCATCGGATTTATTTAACCCTTCGCTGCATGGTGTGCCTGATCTGGCACAAACCAAAAAAAACCCTCATATATTCCTCTGATATTTAAATACAGTTAAACTGAGCTTTGTGCCCCTTCTGGAACATTGCTATAAGAGCGAATATTTAGAAAAGTGCCAATTTGAAGTTGGAGTTTTCTGATTTTTTTTTTTTTTTTGCAGAAAAAACTAAGATTGGATTTTAAGTCTAAATTGGGTCTAAATGCAAGAAAATAAAAGGGGGGAGGTCAAGGAAGTTATTTACCCCCTCCTTAGATTACTCACTTTTAAGGTGTTACAGATCTGATGAATGTGACAGATCTGATGTTAATATGAGTTACATATTTGAGTTTATGCTTTCAGTCTTCGTTAACATCTCAAAATATGACATCATTTCCTTGCATTTTTAACATAGAATTAAGATAATTATATTAAAATATATATATATTAGGCTAAAAAATCAAATTTCATTATAAAAAAGCATTTCTTGGAAATAAAAATGAGCGATAAGGTTTTTAGATAAAATAAATTATGAAATTACCAAATCCAAGCTAATAAAACATTTGTTTTGTTTTGAAACAACACACAACTTCAACTTTTTCAACACACAACCCTGCTTCTTGCTTTTCTTTAATTAGTTGCAGGAAATTTAATTTCTTGATCAGAAATTCAAATTTAGCATGCTAGTTATTATCTAGTTATTTAGCAAAGTTATGAGAAATTGAAGCACCAAAAAAAATAAATAAATAAAATAATAATAATTAATTAACTTAATTTCTGCAGTGTCACTTTTTCTTATTTTACTAACTTCTATTGTAAGGTCATACAAACCACAAATGAAGCAATTGTACTAAAAAGTCATTGCTTTTCATTTTTTAAGAACAAAAATATTCAATATATGGCTAAAACCTATGATTTTTGCTTTTTATAATTCTGAAACGTGTGAGTTAGTTCTGTAACATATTCGCTGTTTTTCAATGTTACCGCTCTGACTGTTACCGATCTGACAAACTGACAAAGTTTTTTTTTTATTATTTCCGAGTCGATCTCGCTAAACCAAAATCAAACACGTGGTTTTTTTTCACTTGTAATAGAGGACTATACTTATATATGAAATAATTTTCAAAATAATAAAAGCTGCGCATTTTAGAGCGTGTTACCGATCTGATGACTCAAATGACACACATTTTATAAAATCACTTTAAAAAATCTTACATACAATTTTAGATAAAGAAATGCAAATTTTTAATTACGATTCGATAAAACATCCCACCAGGTACTCAGTATCACGTGGTATAGGTGCAGGAAATGATTTTGGGAGCCTAAACATAGATCGGAAGTTATTGTTACCACTCTGACGGCGGAACTTGAGACACTAGGGCGGTTCAAAAAAATTTTTTTTTGCTACGGACCAAGTCGCACCCTACTTTTTTTACATTTATGTATAAGATCACCCTCCTAAAATTTCAGCTTCCTACTCTTAACGGAAGATGGTGCTCAAACACCCTTCATTTTTACGCTTCTTCGTAATTTTCACAATTTTTGAGTTTTTCAGACTAAAGAGACCATTTTCTGGGAAGAGATTTTTTTCTCAATTATTCTCATTTTCCAACGCATAAATATTAGTTCAAATAATGGGAAACTTTCTTAATCGTTTGAATCTATATAGCAACGTTTTTGATACAATCGATTATTTAGTAGATCGCAGCATACAATGCAGATGCAGTACTACTTGTCTACATGTTGTGCTATGATTTTCAAAACTTACACTTGCCAAAATAGAGTTGTGAAAGAGCTGTGCAAAATGTTTTTCAGAGAAAAAAATTTCAAGATTTAAAGTTTTAAACTAATACTGCGAAGAGTATCACAAGAAGAATGAATTAAATTATAAAAACTAATTGCAGAAAAAAAAAAACTATTGTAGCTAGTCTGGCATAGAACTAATCTGAAATTTAGGCAAAGATATTTACTTCATGCTTATTTTGGTCATCATATTCCCAAAAGTTCTAATATTTTTAATAACTTCAAAGTGAAAAAATGTTTGGCAAAGAATTAAAAGAAAAAAAAAAGAATGTTGCACATAGAACTTAAAAAATACTTTAACAAGTTTGAAACTTCAACTGTAAGCTTTTTATAAATCTACAATTAAATCTATAATCACTCTTGCTGATTATAAAGAGATAATTGAGGTATTATTAGTCAATTCGGGAGCCTTTCTGAGAAAATCCAGTCTCTTATATGCCTCAAAATATTTGTGTCCCTATATAAGAAAGAGATTTTTCATTTAATCATGAGCGAAAAAAACCTAGGTGCAACACTTTTTACAATTTCAGCGCCTTTTTGCACAGTAAAACAGATTGAACATTAATAGATGCTTCATTTGCTATTAATAATCTTGGAAACTTTGGAATATCTGAACTTGGAAAAAACCTTATAAGATATGAACGACCTGGAAATGGAAATAACAACTAGGACAGTTTTGTTAAAGTACTTGTGACACCTTTCTGGTAAATTAATTAGTTTGATTTAGTTTTTCGCATCAAATTCTAGTCTAAAGAAAAGCAAGCTATTACAAGAATAAAGATGTGAAATATAACAAGTGTAGTACAGAACAATTGGATTTTTTTCAAACATGAATGTTAGGGGTTATTTTCTAACATTCTTCGTCCTACGCCCCAACGATTGCAAATACAATATCAATCACAGAATTGAAAGAAAAAAATTAAAATAAACAAATAATGATGAATAACGTTGCTGAGGGAAATGTTCAAATTACTTAAGAATTTAACAGAATTTTTGTCAATAATGAAGACATTAAGCAGTTTTTTTTACCTGCTGTTGAAGCAAATTGAGTACTTATCCTTCCTGAGACAATAAAATATTCAATACTAAAAGTCTTTTTCACTCAAAAAAAATCTACATATAAATATACATAGAAAGTTGAATTGCATAGCAAGAAGTTTAAATATTTTGGCTTTAATTAAAAACTATAACAGCAAATATAACAGCACCGCTATAGTATAACAACACTGCTCGGCACAAAATGAACTTCAAATGTATCTGACACTATTCTTGCTGTTTCTTATGTAAAATGCCCCACTGAATCCAAATATGATCTTCGTTTCCCCTTTCACGGTGATCGCTCGAAAATAACGAATGAATATAAATAATACCGAAAGGCTCTTTGCTGAAGGAAATCTGTGGTACGACTCATATGTAACATGCGATGTTTTCAAGGTTTTACAAAAAATTACAGCTTGAAAAAGTTTTTAGACTTGGGAGTTATAGAAGGCAGTCCGATATTATTCTGTTGCACCAAAATATAAGTGTAAAATTTTGAAGCTGGAGAAAATGAGTTGTTGATGATACGTTAAATATTTTACGGAGGGGGAGGGGAAAATACCCCCATGAGTCTCCTAACTTGGAAAAAGTGTTTATGATTTTGAACTTTTCACCTCTCTAGCCCTATAGAAGAATGTTAATGGTAAATATAATGCTTCCTTCCCCTACAAATAATATCTATGAAATTGTCGAAATCTGATGAAAATAGGAGGGGAGGGGGGCGCTATTTTCAAAAAGTGGGAGACAATGGGGGAAAAAGGTGGCCATATTAGGATTCAGGGGATCATTGAACAAAAGAATCAGCAAGAATGATAGCAAAACTCCTGGATTTTTTTTTTTTTTTTTGCCTCTCAACCGAAAAATGCTTGAAATTGACAAAAACTGGAGAACTAATTGAGCTTTGAGCACGGTCTTTTTATTTAAGTAGGAGGTTGAAATTTTGGCAGTATATTAAGATGGATAAAGATAAAAAAATGAGCCACCGCCGTGACCTCTAGGACAAAATTTTTTTTTTACCATAGGTTTGTGAACCACCCTATTGGGACACGCTTATTTCGCATCGGCTTGAAAATCAGAAATCGATTAAAACAAAAATGAAGTAAACTATTAACAAAGGGGTAAAAATAGAATCGTTTTTCGTGCAAGTGCGTTTTTTTGGGAAGTTAGAAATTGCGCATGGCCTGTTTGCATGCTAAACTTTGCTACTGGGGACACGTTACCGATCTGATTTTTGATGTATAAAAACAATATTTTCTGAAGTAAAAAAATTTTTTTTTCTGATGTTATTAGATGAAATGAAAGCAGAACCTTGTCTTCTTTCTGGGGAAAATTATTTTTTTAACTAGTTATTGAAATACTAGTAAAAATTCACTTGGGACTCAAATTGGCAATTTTCTAAATATTAGCTCATAACAGTTTAGTGCGATTATTATGCACTAGTTAGTTTTACTGGTCTAGGTATTACAGTTCTTGCTTTTGAAAAATAGAGTGTCAGCATTACAGTAAAAAGTGTGCTTAATCATTATTTCGTCTGTTCTAAAAATGTTTAAATACATATGCTGTACTTAGTGGCAAAAATTTGTTTGTTCCACTTATGGCACAAAACACATTGTATATTATTACACTTATTAGTATAAGCATATACTATTAGTCCGGGAGCTAACTGTCAAAAATCAATGGAATACTGCAAATCGTGATAAGAAGATGACACTTGGTAGGAATGTTGCTAATGGCTACACAATGAAATTAAGACCCAGAGGCACTTTCAAAAACCGTTTTAATCCAAGATGGCGGCGTTTTTCAAAATGGCGGCCTATGCTACTGCTTTTGCAATTTAACTGACACAAAAGAGGTTTTTATATCAAATTATATGTTTTTCAGGCCAAGGATTTC